>APFE031651278.1:0-54609 GCA_000404065.3 Pinus taeda
TATTTTTTTTTAACGAAGTCGGATACTTTTGTATTATAAAAAACGAGAACAAAGTTCTATTACATAACTATCATGAGTTTTGGCGAAGAGGATCAAAATCGGGTGCGCAGACCCATTTTCCTCGTTTCTGCCCCTATGAGAATTGAAATTAAAGAGGGAACGGCTATATTGCCTGACAAAAGCGCCTCCTATGTAGCAAAATTTGTAGCGCATGGATTTTAGTGGAGTTTCTGAGTGACCGAGTCATCGGGCATGGGATCTTTCTTGGCACTCGCTTTGGTAGAAGCTGAAGCTTGGTAGCTCTAGGTGAGGGTTTTGATTTGTTCTATTGCTTCCTCAAGGTGACTGCACCTTCCCTTCAAGCTTTCTATTTCTTCCTTCTGTTTTTCCAGTTTCTTGCGCTTCGACCTGCTGTCGGATTCATAGTCACTCTTCAGCTCATTGAAGTGTTTGACGAACCTGTTGATCATGACTGTGTGGGCCTTGCACATTGTGCATTCTTTGTTGAAGAGTTGATCCATGGGCTTGATGATTCGCTGTGGCGCGCCCTGGTTACCTTGCTGATCCTCCATGATGCTGAGATGCTTGCAGGAGTTTGTGGGGTGGGAAGAGAGGAGAACAGCGAGGAGAAGGGGATTTGAGAGGAGAGGAACACTGAGGGAGTGAATACTGGCGATGAGAGGAGAGGAAAACTGGCGATGGGAGCTGAGAGGAGAGGAATACTGGCTATGAGAGCTGAGAGGTGAAACAAAGACCGAGCCTCTGCAGCTGCCCAGGAACCCGAAATCAGTAATAAAAAAGAAATCAGAACTGAAATAAGCGATTACCAATAGCGCAGAGCGCTGCTCTGAGTCTCTCCTGCTGTTAGCAGATTTCTGGAAGTGTTCCCGTTTGTAGCTGTTGTAGACGAACGCTCGGCCTGTTCTGGACTAGAGAACCGAGCTGAGGGACTGCTGGGAGCTTCGCTTGGAGATGAGGGCAGGGGGGGGCGCCTTGCTCACACAAACATTCACAGTGAACTCACCAACACTCTCTGCAAAGACCACGATGCCAACCTGTGACTGAGGGGGCAGAGCAAGTCTGAGAAAGCCTGAGAAGGGAGGGGAGATATAAAGGGAGGGGGAGAGGCAGTCATGATGCCTGGGAGGGATTTTTTCATCAAAGACCGAGGCGTGATCGAGCTGAAGATTTGGAGTGCGATCTCCAGGAGGACTGAGGGGACAGATACCTGCATAGTCAGGATAAAAATCACGAGGAAGGTGAGGGAGGATGGCACTACGGTCTAAGGAAATGATGGGAGGCGGCAGCGAGGGGAGGGATGGAGGATTGAGGTTGAGAGGACCGATGCTGAGGGGGATTTTTTGATAGATTCTAAGAGGGCTGACCTGATGGCTCCATTGACAGGGAGAGGTCTTATGGGATTGTTGTGTCATATGTTCTGTCATCCTCACATACCTGACCTTGCTTCCTTTTAACTGCTTCATTTGCAAGCAAATCCGCCTCTATGCTGTGATCTCTGAGTACGTGCATGAAGGATATTTCCCCCATGTCTCTTAGATTGTCTATAATCCTTGCTCTGGTATTATTGAGGCCTTCCTTTATGAATTTTTTCCCTGTGTTCATAGAAGATATGATGATGGCCGAGTCCCCTAGGATGATAGCGTTCTTCAAGCCCTTTTTGGAGAGAATTGTGGAACCAAGGAGCAGACTATAAGCTTCTGCTTCGTTGTTTGAAGCTTTCCCAAGACCCCACTCATATCTGCAGATAGGTACTCCACTTTGATCTTTTATTATGCCTCCTTCTCCTGCTGCTCCAGGGTTGTTCTTTGATGCTCCATCAAAGAAGAGAGTAGGGCGATTTTGGGCGTGAATCCATTGAAGAATCTCTTCTTTGGTTCCCTTGAGCTTCCAGATGGATTGTTTCTGGTGAGCTTTGCTCTTTGGCGGAGGATTTTGAGTGTGGCGAATGTTAAATTTATTGTACCAATCCTTTTCCTCTTGAGCCCAACTCGTCTGATCTGGAATAGTTATGATGTTCGCACTCACCGCTTCTGATATGTTGGCTATTGTCTTTGCTATGATGGTGCCCGGTCTTGGTTGTATGTTGTTGAAAACATAGTTGTTCCTGGCAAGCCAGAGATTCTAGCAGAGGGTGGCAAGGATGCACTTCCAAACTCTAATTATATTGTTTTTACCTTTTCTTTGGTGGGGAAAGTCTTTTTTCCAAGTTTTCTGGAGGGTGTGCACCTGATCGTAGTTTCCTCGGGCTTCCAGGGGACTAGCAAGCTGTTTCCAATAGTTCTGAGCCAATGGGCAGAGGAGAAAGGAGTGTTGTATAGATTCCTCCTCTGCTTTGTAGAAGCAGCAAATCGAGGGGCCTTGGATTCCTCTCTTCCTCAAATTTTCTGCTGTTAGAATTTTCCCTTTTAAAAGGGTCCAGTTGAAGTGTTTTACTTTGGGGATGCATTCTGACTTCCAGGTAGCGGTGTGGAGGTTCCAATTGGCTGTTGGATTTCGGTTTTGAAGAGATTTGTACCCTTCTCTAACTTAGAATGGCCCTCCACATGAATCCTAGATATATGTGTCTTCTTTCTCTTTATTTATTGGTGCTTTTCCAGAGAGGGAAGACTTCAGATTGTACCAAGACTCTTTGAGATCCTGGGGCAGCTGCAACTCTTTCCAATCCTTCCATCTATTTTGGTTCCATGAGGAGATGTCATACAGAGTGGTTAACCTTCGATCTTCCATCCAATCCTGTAAAGGCCTGTGCTCTTGCAGAAGGTTCCTTGGGTTGGAATTCATTATTCGATCAGCCCAAATTTTGGTGTCCTTTCCATTTCCCGGGAGCTTAGAGACATTTTCTCTGAAGTGAGGCAGGACTTTCTTAATTAAACGCCACACCAGAGTGCAGGGTCTGTCTATTATGGGGTCATTGAGGATGTTGGAGTTTGGACCGCTGAGGTATTTTCTTTTTATGGTCTCCACCCACCAAGATCCCTTGCTTGAAATGATCTTCCAGATCAGCTTGAGCCCCAAAGCCTGATTAGAGAGACTTGGGATTTTTATTGAGAGGCCTCCTTTTTCATAAGGGAGGGTGACTTGTCCCCAATTGACTAAGCTGAACTTCTTTGTGTCCTGCTTTCCTCCCTGCCAGAGGAAGCTTCTCATTATGAGTTCGATATGCTTGTGGATACTTGCTGGAGCCATAATTACCACATATTGGTAGATTGGCAGCCCTGAAAGGACAGCCTTTATGAGGATAGTTCTGCCTGCTAGGTTTAGCCAGGAGACTCCCCAACTCTGAAGGAGGCTTCTCATCTTCTCTATGTGTTTTGTCCATACCTCTGCTTTGATGTGCTCCTTCGCCAAGGGTAAGCCCAAATAAGAGAAAGAAGACCAGTTTCTTTGGAGAGGAATGTCTAAAATTTGGGATATACTTTGTTGTATCTGATATGGCACGTTCCATGTGTAAATTTTACATTTCCTGTTGTTTAGTTTACCACCTGAAACCTGAAGGAAAGCATCCAGAACTCTTTTGAACCTCCTCGCCATCAAGCTGGAAGCTCCCCCAATTAGAAGAGTGTCATCCGCAAATAGAGAGTGATTTATCTCCTTTATTCCTCTTTCAATGCTTATCCCCAATATTTCTCTCTTGAGGCGGAGATTTTCTAGGTGCACACTTAGAGTTTCTGCCATAATAATGTAAAGGAAGGGGGATAGTGGGCACCCTTGCCTTAGACCCCTGGAACTTTTGAAGAAATTGCTTGGACGACCATTGATCAGCGGGGCGGTCCACGGGTTGGAGATACATCCACTTATGATGTCAACTATTTTGGAAGAGAACCCGAATTTTTTTAAGGCTGCTCTTAAGAAAGAATGGTCCACTCTGTCAAAAGCGTTAGCCATATCCAACTTTATGATCATTCCTCGTTCTCCTTTATGAGACTGCTGTGAATGGCTTCCTGTATAAGAATAACA
Source organism: Pinus taeda (assembly GCA_000404065.3). Lineage (NCBI taxonomy): Eukaryota > Viridiplantae > Streptophyta > Pinopsida > Pinales > Pinaceae > Pinus > Pinus taeda. Next base: position 3,979 of record APFE031651278.1, read on the forward strand.
TTGTCTATGATCTGCCTCTTTGGGACAAAGCCACCCTGATTCTCTAAGATTATGATAGGAAGAAGATTCTTGAGCCTATTGGCAATAATTTTTGTTATAATCTTGTACGAAACATTGCACAGTGATATGGGGCGGAATCTGTCAAAAGATTTGGGATTTGCTTCCTTAGGAATCAAGGCGATGTGAGAGGATTTAGTGTTGTCCCCCAGCTTGTGCTTTCTGAAAGCGTTTTTCACCATTCTCACAAAGTCTTTCCTTATAGTTTCCCAATGCTGCCTGTAGAATGCAACTGAAAAGCCATCCGGCCCCGGAGCCTTGTCTTGTTGCATGCTAAAGGTAGCTTCTCTAATTTCTTCTTCTGTGGGGTCTTGTTCTAATTTACTGTTATGTTCCTCCTTAATTTTGCTCTCCAAAACACTGAGGAATGCTGCGCTGTCGTTTTGTTGGGGATCTGCTGTGAGGAGAGCCTTGAAATGATCATAGGCTGCGTTTTTTTATCTCTTCTTGTTCCTTCAATTCTCTCCCGTCCACTTCTATTTTATCAATTTGGTTTCTGGCTCTTCTAGTCTTGACATTGTTGTGGAAGAAAGAGGTGTTCTTGTCCCCAGCTTTCAACCATAGACAGCGGGATTTCATTCTTTGTTCCTCTTCCTCCACACGATTTTGCCTGTATAGCTCCATGAACATGCTTTTCTCCTTTTCTATGTCTTCTGTTGTGTGTTGAGCTTGTTCTTTTTCCTTGTGCCATCTCTCCATTTCCAACGGCAAATCGTTTTTCTTTTTTCTTTCGGATCTTGCCATCTCTCTCGCTCACTGCTTTATAACTGTCCTTAATTGTTTTAGTTTCGTTTCCCACACGTAGTGAGGTGAGCCTGATATTTCTTTTGCCCACTGATTTTGCACAAGGGAGCGAAATTCTTCATGGCTATCCCAAGACTTGTTGTATTTAAAGGGGAGGGGGCCTAAGTTTGTTTCTTGATCCAGAGAGAGGACCACCGCTTTATGATCTGAAGCTGTTCCGTGGATTATGTGGCTTCTAATTACTTGATAGTTGCTGGCCATCCCTTCCTGTATAAGAAATTTGTCCAGCCTCTCTTTTATATTGTGAGAGCCTGCTCTCTTGTTGGTCCAAGTATATTTACCATTCGACAATGGGGTGTCGATCAGGTTGAAGAGCTAGATAATTGCTTCTAGCTTGTCTCTCGATGGGTCTGGGTGGAAATTACCACCATATTTTTCCTCCACTTGCCTGATTAGGTTCATATCTCCCCCAAGAATTATTAGGCTGCTCTGAATGGAGGAGAGATCTGCTTCTAAGGTATTCCAACAGCTGATTTTATCTCTGTAGTGGTTGGGTGCGTATATGTTGTATATGAAGTAGACCTCTTGAGTGCTCTTGTTCCTTAAATCAGTTCTGATCCACCAGTTGCATAGCTGTGAGTTGTTGATTTCCCACTTGTTTTTATTCCATAGTGTGCCTATTCCCCCCTGAGGCTCCATCTGATCCTTTTGATATGCCTGAGTAATTTTTGAATCTTTGTGTTTGTAAAGTGAAGTCCTGCTCGGTGGTTTTGGTCTCTTGGATTAGGAGAATGTCTGGCTGTTCCTGATTCAAAAGGTCTTTGATTGCTTTCACCTTTAGGGAAGAGCCCATTCCCCTACAATTCCAAGAGACCAAATTCATTATTTACCGATTGTTGGGTGGAGTCTTGCTTTCTCCTTGGCCTTTTCGCCATTCCCTTTTAACTTGCCTAAAAATGTGTCCATGGGTTGCTGAGTGCCGGTTGCCATCTCCTTAGCAGCTGCTTCATCTCTCAGTTCTTTGTTCGATTTTCTGCCAGCTTTTCTCTAAGGGTCTGAACGCTGATTCACTTCTTTTGCCTTGTTTCTGGTAAGGATTCTCTCAATGGTGGGGGTAGGAGAGAGAGGAGGGATGGAGCGAGGAGAAGCTGGTCAAGGGGATTGAGGAGGGGAAGATGGGACTTCTGCTGATAGAGTTTCAAAGGGGTTGAGAGAGGAGGGGAAGACTGAGAGGGGAGGGGGAGGAGGAGGGGGGAGACTTGATGACAGAGGAGCGGTGGAGCTAGTTCCCGGGTTATGCTTTTTCCTTTTAACTTGTTCCCAAGATCCCCCTGCATTTTCCTCATTATGCTCTACATCATTTACTTTTAGCTTACTACATCTATTGGCGAAATGGCCGTATTCGTGACATACCTTGCATTTGAAGGGCAGTTGTTCATAATCAGCTGCTGGATGTGCATCCATTGATCCACCTTTAATTTGATTGCTTCTGGCAGACCTTTCCCCAGGTCGACTTCCACGCAAATCCTTGCGCATGCATGCATATTCTCCCTTGGTTATGATCTGTCTATGTATTTTCCGACTGCATTGCCGATTGCTTTGACGGATTCATTCCCCCCAGCAGTGAAGGGGCAGATGAGGAAGGCGCACCCACACAGGAACGACGCTTGGGATGTCCATTCCTGGGTCGAAATCCGGGGTCCATCTGTTCAGATAAAGCCCTCTTGTGTCCATGAAGTAAGGGCCATTGCGGAAGATGAGGCTCTTGTCTTCTTTTGACTCGAACAGGAAGGTGAAGTATCCTCTCCCGCAGAATCTGATAGCGATCTTTCCCTGAATCATTGAGCTCCAGTTGCGCTCCACCCATTTTTGGACAGTGCGAGGAGAAGGCCAAAGACCTGTGAACTGTCCAACAAGTCCTCTTTCTGATAATGCTATTGCCGATTTTCGCGGAAGGGAAGGAGGAAGGATAACCTCAAGGATCTCATCCAATTTTTTTATGAACTTCGAAAGAGCGGGACGGGGTTTGGCTTCAGAAGGATCCGTCAAGAGCGAAGCAAAAATTTCCTCAGGGGACTCAGAGACCGGAGGCGGGGAGGCGGAGCCTGCCATTGCAGGCCCGTAGGGGAAGAAGGGGAGGAGGCCAACCTTTAAACGACCATAACCCCGCTGAGGGCGAGGCGGAGGCAGCAGAAGGCGCCTTGAGCAGCACGGGGCAGGCAGTATCCGAGGAAGGAAAGGCCAATGCGTGAGGCGGTACAGGGATCGGGGAGGACAACAGCGCCCTTGCCAGGCGGAGCCTGGGGATGCAGGCGCGGGCTGCAGGCTCAGGCTAGGTCAGACTCCAGGTCACAGCGCGCAGTCCATCCAAGCCCAAAAAAAAAAAAAATTCTCCAGAAAAATATTATTAACATAAAAATAAAAACATTATTTAAAAAATCATTTTCTATGTAAATTAATAACATAACTTCCAACGTCCTCCCAAAACTAACTTAATCCATATTGGTGTCTTCCTCGTTGTCACATTCAAAGACAACATTCCATTAGTGTAAATACGCTGGAATATTATTTTTTTTTAAAGTGAGAAGGTTTTAGCCTTTAAAGCTTTATTGTTTTCTAATTTCTTTTTCTTAGGAACTTTTTTGAATTTCTAATGATTTCATAACGAACTTGAAACAAATTTCAATATAATTTTAGAGGAATTTTGTGAAATTATTCATGTAGCGGGGATGACATAAAGATGCCCAATTTTAGTGACACTATTTAGTAGTAAAGGAAGATATATTATTACTATGTGAAAATTTTGAGAAGAAACTGTGGAGTGATAAAGAGTTGGGAAAATAAAACTAAGATATTATAAGTAGTTGATCAACCCAAATTTAGAAAATAAAAAATATGTCTCAATCTTGACTAGTAAAGAAGAAAATAAACATTGTTAAACTAAAAACAAACTCTCATGAGTGTCATAGTGAAATTGGAAGTCGGTCAATTTCCAAAAAACCATGGAATAAAAGAATATGTCTTTGTGATATTAAGCAAGCTGAAGATAAAAAACACTTTCTGTTATATTGTCCACTTCATAATCGAATTAAATTTAAATTTCACAATATATATCCTACTACCAACCTTAACTTTTTAACTCAAAAAAACAATGGTGATATTGGGATGCTTCTTTTAATGCTTTTTTAGCATAGAAATAGAATTCTAAAGAATTTCTAACATCTCCCATTCTCAAGATCTAATAAACCATATTCAATGTTATTGGAAATTAATCATCGTCAACAAAAATGTAGAGAAACAAAAATAAAAATTCCAAAGAAAATAATAATATAAAAAAATTATCAAAAAAAAAAATTACTCATATCATTAAAAAGAAAATGAACATTTTATTTGTTGGGCCTAATGGTTAAGAACATGCCGTTTCCTCCTAAGAGGTCTCGGTAAAGTATGTATGTCTTCGTAGACTTAGCAATCAAATTGTTGCGGGGAGGTGTGTCCCTTGTCCCACAAACAAGGGGGTCTCATACACCAATTTGATGTCTGGTTTGCGGTGACAATGAAATTGGATAATAATAATAATATAATAGTTATACCATTCATAATTTTTTTTTTTTTTTTTTTTTTTTTTTTTACATTATAAAATAAATAAATCAAATATTTTTGTAACCTTGGTAGGGCTACACCTTCATCATGTCCAACTTCTCACCCGAGTCAGAGGATATCACAAGATTTAACCCCAAGACTTCCAATTCGATGAGACTTCATTTCCACAACTATTGTCGATTAAACTATCCCAAACAAACAAATAACTCATTCTTTTATTAATTTCATGAAATTCTTAAAAATTAAAAAAAAAACCTCGTTCTCATTATCAAAGTATTTGATTTCTATTAAATTAACAATTATATTCTAGAATATTTTAATTTTTCAATTAAAAATGAAACAAGCCTACCCTTTAAGTGTGATGATGGCTGGGAATTCTAATTGTTACAATGCAAATGGAACATGATTACAATGTGAATGCAACACTTATAAATTTAAATATATTTATAATGTTATATATCAAAAAAAAAGTTAAAATAAAAAATTAGATTTAAAATGATATCACTCAAAAAATTATTTTAGGAACATCAAGTATCCTGATATTTACTATACTTATCTCTAACTTAGGAAGCCATGCAAAGGCATTTGAATCCCCTAAGTTTGGAACGCACCGCACCGCACGGATCCTCAATCGAGATTCCTCGTTGAGACGTCAGATTCCACGATATTCTGCCATTGAGAATCATCCCGCTCGCCACATACCCCTCCCAGTCAAAGATGTTGAGGCAATGTGAACGCAAGGTTCGGATCTTTTAGTCAAATTGTCATGTGTTCCGGCTTCTGTTGGTTATGTTATAGTCATGCCTACAAGTTATTTATGGCAGGAATGTCAGCGAGTCCACAGCCCAACCAAACACGTTATGCTGTTATACAAGATGAAAAGATTTGGTATGCTTTGACTGCCGACGCGACAGCCAAGGAAGCCAGTCTCAATTTTTGATAGTAGGCGTGCGTGGTGCTAGTCGATTCAACGGCGGATTGAGGGCAGACTGCAACGGACATATGTCCAGGTGAGCTTCTCTGTTGAAAAATTTGCATGGGTTTTTTCTGTTGGGTATTCAAGTTATAGAGTTTGAGCTTGGACGGCGCGAAATTTTATGTTTCTGAGATGCAGCTTGAATCCATGAAGGGGATATTGAAGAAGAAGAGTGATAGAAATAAAAATTTCTATGACGGGAGTCTTTTACTGGGAAGAATAGTGAAGTTGGGTTCAGATTTAAGATCATGTTCTGGATGATACCGTCGTTGGTTGGGTAACCTGTGGAAGGAACGCATGATGATTAAGACATTAATTTGTGTTAAAGGCTTGGATTCCCTGCCTCCCTTGGGATATTTTGTAGATTGATTGAATTTGCCATACGTTTATCCCCAATGCTGCATGCAAGTTTTTAATACTTTTCAGGCAGTGTATTGGCCTATTCTTAGTGATTCATGAGTTTCTTGGGGGATCCCTCTTCTTTCTCCCCTCATTTTGCATTTTATATTCTACATCTGGAGGACAGCATTTTATGTTCTACATGGCTTTTATATCTGTGTTATTTTGGTTGCCATTGTCTAGCTGTTCAGGTTTGTTTCGCTCTTTTGTATATTAGTGATAGGAGTTGCTTTTTCATGTAGTAATTGGAGTTGCTTTTTCATATTAGTAATGTAAACGCCTAAAATCTTTGAAGTTACAGATTTACTGGAAGTAATTCCAGTTGCTACTCTAAAAGTATGTCTTAAGAGTAAGAGTATTATTAATGGGACATGCATGTAGTAGTACGAATTGCAGTTAGTGGACATGGAAATCACAAAGATAACTTAGAATAAAGACGACAGAATAACATAAGGTGGAGCAATTATTTTTAAGAATGTATATATGGATAACCACATTGCACTTATCTGTTTATCAACCATTAATAGAACTTAGGATTCCTAATAGATGATGCATCGTCTGCAGGGTACATCGCCCTAAAACCAGTCTTATGGCCTGGCGAAAGAATAATGGTTAGGCCCTTGGGTATTATCCTTAGCAGAGAACACTGTCCTACAGGCTTAGAATATGTAAGTTTTCCATAAACTTTGTGAGTAACAATTAAAAGAAAAATTTCCATAAACTTTGTGAGTAACAATTGAAAGAAAATTTTCCATAAACTTTGTGAGTAACAATTAAAAATGTAAAGGACAATATTATGCAATCCCTAAGACCTGGTATGAACTACCCAAGATCCATGTATGTTTTAGACTTGTACTCTATGATAGACATGTATACAAACCGATAAATATGTGCATGTTGTTCATTGGCGAGAGGAGAGGAGATGTTATGGCTTCAAATTCAGAAGGTGGATTATATCTATATCTCTATAGGTTTTATTTGTCACATTATTGGGCGTAGGGGTTTTTTATTTCACAAATAAAAAATTTTGTACACCAATTTGGCGTCTGGGCCGTGACCTTAAAATTAATTTATTTAATTTACTATCTGTTAACCCAATTACCTTCTGCCTTATTACTATTCTGGTTCAATTTGCCTTCTTGAAATTGGACCCTTTCTGGGTATTCGGCTGTCAAATTTGGTCTTTCAGTATAAAATCCTCGACCTCTTTTATCATCAGCAAATAAAAACCAGGATTATACAGGATCTTAGTGTTTCTATTCAATTTGTTTTATAATCTTTGGCTTGCTCCTAATTATCGGAATTAAGTTTGTTTACTATCAGTCTTGACTCTTTGTTCTCTCCATTGGTCTATGCCCGATAGCAATTTACAATAAACTAACTATCCATATTCTCTCTTATAGCTAATCGCTGCATGCATGGAATTCACTGTTACTATGTTTGTAACCAATATACAATGTGATGATTCATCACTTTGTATTTGTTTTTCGTATCACATTTGGGCCATCGTTACCTTAACTGGTAAAGGTACAAGTACTTGTATCCATAGTTACTAGACCCAGCTGAGTTAACTTGACTAGTCTGACTAAGCTGGGATCTAAATATGAGCTGATCAGACAAAGTCGAAGTCTAACTTGGTCAGAACTCGGGGTCTAACTCAGACTCGAGCAGAACTTGAGGGTTATCTCATGATCTGACTTGGGCTTGGGCAAGAATCAGGGAAAACTTTACAGCTAAAAAATAAATTTTCTGGTCAAAGTCATTTTCTTTTACCTAACTTTCCCGAATTAACTCTTTAAGTCTTGCCTGATTTTAACTCAAACCTAGTTTGTTTGTCCATGCTGAGTTGGACCTAATGCTTTATCGAAACAGTTTCCTTAATGCTATTTCACAAAGGCATATAATCGAGATTACGATCAGCTGTTGTTTCTATCACAATACATTTACCTATTTGAAATCTGAGTGCCTTTAGAGCTAGAACTCTGTAGCAGTACCTGCAGGAGTATCGAACTTGAGGGCTTCCTACAAAGTCATATAGAGAAAGAAGAGTGTGTATAGGGAAGTGCACTACACTTGTTTGATACTTCCACACAATTTGAGTGCATGCCAATGAAAATGTCATTGTTGTTGAGTGCATGCCCATGGAAATGTCAATGTTGTTTGATACACTGGTGTTGGCTAGTTTTAGAAAAAATCTTTGTCAGATATGTTGTTTTCATGATGTAATGTTTCGAACCATGAGGATAAAGACTTGGCATGCCTAAGACATACTGGTGTTATTTTTTTCTTGTATTTACTAATTTATTAGTATTCCACCACTAATAACTTCATTACATAGCTGTCATAAACGGAAGGAAATTTAGTTTTGGATTAGAAAAATGAAATATGTTCTGAAAAATATGTTTTTTGATCAAATATAGGGCCGCTGCCTGATCATTAAAAGAAAGTAGTCATGACAATAAGCAACGATTTTGGACAGGGTGAATTACATAACGCTCGGATTAAAAAACAGGTCAGCATATTCAGTTCAGTTTTGTCTGCATCAGAGAAAAATGAATGAGTAACATTAAGTTTGCTTTGAACATTTATAGAATCATTTTAAAGATTCTAAATGAAAATTGCATGTACTAATTTTGCTCAATTAATTACAGAATAAACAAGGAGCATACATAGTTTGTTGGCTTTTGGGAATTGGATGCCTTTTCCCCTGGAATAGTATGCTGACAATTGAAGATTACTATGTAGCTTTATTCCCGGTTAGTATTCTTAACTTAAGATTCAAGAAGTCTTCACTTATTCTTTCTTAGTTTCTTGTTGAATCTTCACTTATTCTTTCTTAGTTTCTTGTTGTAATCTTGTGTTGGCAATACTTTGCTCCAGCCATTAGATTTTTACCAACCAGTTTTACAGTGGCAGTGTCACTGCTGCTTAAAGATTATTAGAGGAAAAAATACATCTACAAAAGTGGAGCATAATATATTATAGCTAAAAATTGTTAGCTCTGCAGTGTCTGATTAAGTTGGAAAAAAACAAAATTGCAATGTATCATAAACATGGGAATTCAAAATATTGGGATAGAAATGTGCGTTTCTATTTGCATTCATTACTTTAGTCGAAGATAACATTTCATCAACAAAAGCTGTACCCTGAAAACATAGAACATAGTAGGTACAAAATTTACATTTTAGGAAGTTGAGAGAGTAAGAGATACTAAGAACTCTCAATGCTGCTACTTTATAAGTTAGGAACCGAAAATGCTCTGGTTTCCTTTGAAAATCTGCTGTACAAGCAGATAATAATCTCTACAAGCATTTGCTGATCCAGAATTAAGCGCGTCATAAAATTACAATGAGATACCTCAACGAAAATTGAAAGTTTGGGGTCCAGTAGACTTCAACTTCAAACAGTTTTTCATAATTATAATTTACCTATAGGACAAGTTTCCAGGAAAACTTTCCACTGGAAGTAACATGGTGATCTCTGACCTGGATTCTATGCACATAGTTCTGCAATGCAATAACCCTAATGCTAAGTTGTCTTTGGATTAAACCTGTCCTTTCACTCTTGGGTGAAGACAATGACATAGATGATTTTCGTGTGCTCATGACTGAAACGTGGAGAGAGCACTGAACAGAAAACAAGATCACGCGCAAAATTTGCAATTTATATAATCTGTATACTCTACTGTCATCTGATATGTGTATATATGAGCTTACAAGAACCAAAATTGGGATGCACATGCATATTTGAGATGAATAGCTTTCATCACTTGGTTTTTCTAAATAAAGCCTATCCTATTAAGAAAAACAGGGTGAAAAGAAAGTTTAAATAAGAAAAGATAAATGCTATTTTACAATAAGTGAGATTATTTAAATGAGATTTTAGCCTTTGAGTTTTCATTATTTTGTTCCTATGTAGGAGATATTGATCTAATTCCAATCTGAATGGAAAAACAATCGCTGAAAAGTGAAATGAGAAAACCATATGGCCTGATTTCCAGTTGGACATTGGAGTTTTAGCTTATTACTTTCTTAAAACGTCTATTTAAAATCTCAAATTTCCGTTACTGTGCTTTATACACAAATTATATTAACAGTTTGTTAGAAAATTTTAAGATGGTTTTAGGAAACATATACACCTATAGAGGTTGACTTGAAATTATTAACCACAGTTTATACATCTCTGTATAAACAACTGGGGGATTTGATTTATCTGACAACCCTATAATCGGATTTGGGATTTGAGCTTTGTAGCGAATCAGATTTCTAAATTTATTACAACTACTAAGGTTGATCATTGAGTGACCACCATGAGAATTTTGAAATATGTGAAGGGTACTTTATAGAATCAGTTACATTATATGGTAGATGAAAGACTTTCTCAATTACAAGGTATATATATTCATATTAGACAGGTTCATCCTTGATACCTGCGTACTTTGGTCATTGAGTAAGAAGCAATATTCAATCTTTTCTTTCTCTACTGAAACAAGGCATAAGGTAGCAATCATTATAGCTTGTAATATATTTTGGCTGAGGAGGATACTTACAAGTTACACAAAAGTGATCTCACTACGTTTCACAAGGGTAAGCAGAGTATTTTGAAATTTATAAATAGTTTTATTTTTTTAGGAATGGATGAAGTATATAAGTATATTGTTTTTATATTTGGACATTTTTATCTGGCTTGCAGATTCTAAGAATATTTTACAATCTTCAAAACAGAAATGAAGTCAAATAATTGATTTCACTCTTGTTGGTCAGATTTCAAAATCTTTTTGAAATTTACCATGGAATTAAATTCAGCTATTACATTCCATAATTGATCAATAAAGAAACAAAATTGCAATATTGTGCCATTATGATAATCAAATCCATTTTGAATTTAATTAAAATAATAATTTAGTTATTTTATAAATTTAGAAATATGAAAACTTTTCAAAATTGAATCAACTGGTTAGAATGGTTTAATCTGCTGGTTTGTAATTTCTGCTGCTACTGCGGGAAAAAAATTATATTATATATGTATGGTAATTAATGTGATACATTATCAATCTGTTTGGCTTTTTTGTGATTACTTGTCTGAGACATTAATGGGAAACAGAGACCTACATTTCCTTATGTTACTTTATGATATTATTATTATTATTTTGTGTCGTTCTGCAGACATACCACTCTTCAAGAGTGTTGACTCTAGTATACCAGCCATTCGCACTGGTAACTCTGGGTATACTATCATACTATGAAGCTACTGTCAACACAAGAAGCCGGATTTTATGGGGATATGTACTTTTTAGCCTAAGCACACTCCTTGTTCTCGTTGTAAGTATTCAGAGATGAACTTGGTAGTTATGATGTTTTTCCACAAACTCAGTAAATATTCAGAGCTGAACTTGGTAGTTATGATGTTTTCCACAAACTCACTTTGTAAAGTTGCATTTTCCTGTTTTAACGATCTTTATTTTGTGAATAGTTGGACCTTGCAACATCAGGAAAGGGAGGACTGGGACCTTTCATTGGCGTATGTATAATAAGTGCAGCTTTTGGTATTGCCGATGCTCATGTTCAGGGAGGAATGCTTGGAGATTTATCGTACATGCATTCTGATTTTATTCAGGCAAGCCATAACCTCTGGTATTTTCATTCTTCATGTTGAAGATCATACTCGTAAGGTATGGGTTTAACTTTCAAGTGACAACCACGGTTCTTTTTATGTATGTGTAGTCTTTCTCAGCGGGATTGGCAGCATCAGGAGCTGCTACATCTGCATTGAGACTTATCACAAAAGCAGTCTTCGAAAGCTCAAAAGATGGCCTTCGCAAAGGAGCTTGTAGGTTTATTATGCTTTATATTTTTTTATCAAATTTGGTAGATAATTGTTGGAATTACAAGTTGATCTTTGAACTCTGCACGAGTCCAATTTCTCAGGGTTATTTTATAGTATTAAATCTATTGATGTATTAAAAACAAATTTTAAACAAAAAAAATAACATGTTGAATCTATTTTTACATTCAAAAACAAATTCTAAACAAAAAAATACAACTCTATAAACAAAAAAAATACAACCTTACAAAAAAGTACAACCCCATAAACAAAAAAATTACAACCCTACAAAATGTTATGGCCAAATTCCAACCCAATATCCAAAACTAACCCAAACTAACCCTCAGGAAAAAGTAAACTTAATATAATTAAACTAACACTCAGAAAAAAATAAAAAAAAGAATAAGATGAGGTAAACCTAAAAAGTATACCCTAACAAAAATGAAGACACAACGTGTTAAGAAAACACAATATATACTTAAGTGGAAGATGTAAAAGTGAATGAAAGAATGATGTGGATTGCTGTTATTTTTCATAACACTGATTATATTTTATTTTAAATTAAAAGATAATAGTTAAATTATATAAAATAAAATATAAATGTTTCAATTTTTTTATCACAGTGAAAAGGCCAAAACCAAGGTCATACCAAACAAAAACGCGGTTGTCTTTCCAACACCATCTAAAAAGAGTTTCACAGGTATGTTGTCTTACCAACTATAATAATAAAATTAAAATGCAACGAAATATAGAATATGTTTCAAGATATTTGTCCGACAGTGTTCCAATGCTCTTCAGGGTGATGAATTAGGGCTTAAACCAAAAAAAACTTATAAACAAATTAGACATCTTCAACAAATATCCAACAAACTCTTTCTTAGTAGCACATGTGGCTCCCTCAAAGCCAGGGCGCTTTCCTTACCATCTCAATAGCACCTCTTTCAATGTGTAACAACCCTCGATATGTCAGGAGTCAGTTAATAATAAAATATGCCTGAATAGCCACCTTTGAAGAATATGCCTGAATAGCCACCTTGACCACGTAAAACAGTAAAGGGAAACTAACCCCACGAATAAGAGAAGACGACACCATCGACTAGTCTTTACTCTTTAGAGTGACCAATGGAGTAGCATGCATGTCATTTTGGGTGGTGAAACTGCTTCAATTCTCTTTCCCTGAACAAGTGTCATGACACGCATCAGTTGTCATTGATTCTTTACATGTCAAGTGGAGGGGGAGAAGTGCACTATGATCAATCAACCCCTCATATCTTAAACATCCCTTCTCTTAGATGAACAACCTCCAGATTGGCCTTCCTATCGACTTTTATATTGAAGCTTCAGAGGATGTGGAAGAACTCCACTTGTCACTGAGATAGCACTTTGACAAATTTTTGATAGCTTTAGGGTTGTGGAAAGAGTTTGATGGCAGAGAGATTTTTTTATCATTATCTCCGAGAGCAATTAGGTTTTCTAAGGTTACAAGCTCTTTAGTTTCATTATTTGTAACATTTCCTATGCCCCAAGCAAACTCCATGGCGTTTTGTCCATCGCAGTTTTAAACCAGCCCTATGCACCTACAACCCCCTCAAAGAAAGAATATTGCTGTTATCATCAATAAATAGTAAAAGAAATCTAGCTTGTATATATACAGGTTTTTTTTTTTTTAAATTAGTATAAATATTTATTCAATAACAGATGAGCAGTTATGTTATTATTTATCTGAGAATTGTTAAACTGTCGTTCTTAACAGTTTGATAGATGCTGATTCATAGACAAGGTTTACTACTTTTTCATTCACTTTGTTCTATTTTATATCTATATATATATGTTCACAATTATGTTTCGTTTGTCCATTTTTTTTTGGTTATTTATCACGTGTTTTATGGTTAAAGCTTGGACTCACATTGCGCTGTTTCGTAGTGTTATTCTTTGCAATATCAACCGTCTATGTGCTCGCATGTGTTGTTCTCTACGGTGTTGTCTTCCCACGCCTACAAATTGTCAAATATTACCGATCTAAGGCAGCATCTGAGGGATCAAAGACTGTTACCGCTGACTTGGCAGCTGGAGGCATCACAGTATCTCTAAATGTAAAGACTACCCTTCTCTGTTAAGTGCAATCTACATTACTTCCAATGAACACCAAATTCATAACAGATAGAATACAAATAAATAACTTCATCATCCTTATTTACTTTCTTTGCTGACTGTGAACTACCAAAAAAAAATGCAGTTACTAACCTGGATTTTTATGTGTTTGAGGAGAATAACATGGATTTTTATGTCTTGAAGGATAAGGAGATAGAAGATACACAACGTCTAAACAATAGGGAGTTGTTAAGGCAGAACTTGGACTATGGGTTCGATGTTTTCATGATTTATGTACTTACATTATCCATCTTCCCAGGTTTCCTATCAGAAGATACAGGAAAACATCAATTGGGTTCATGGTAGGTCACCTATCTTGGTTTGATCTGTTACATTACATGAATGATGAATACATGAATGTTCTTAGAATGCTCTGTGATTTTTTTTTAATAATCAAACTTATCTGTCATATGCTCTTATTCCTATACAATAGTTTATATTTTTAATTATGTTGAAAGGAAAGTTGGCATTTCACTGATATGGGAAACTCAGTTACAACAATTTTGTTGTCTAAAAGGTTTCTTGACAGAGAGGATTGGGCTGTCCCACAAAAGTATGCTACATCATACCATGACAGGACGATATTAGTAACATCAAACACTAAGATTTGGCAGCAAAATTATCTGTCTTACTAGTTCTTTGCTAAAATTTTGCCAATGGCCATAAAAGCTTTTAGATTGTTTGGGATACTCTCTTATAGGATGAATTTAAAGGTTCTCTAGTTTTTAGATTGTTTGAGATGCCTTCTTATAAGTTGAGATTAAAGGTTTATTTATAGATGGTAACCGTATATTTCAAATGAAAATTGGCAAATACGACATTGGAGTCATCTTTCCCATCGAAGATTGTATAGGTTTGGGTTTCACAAGTGATTAATAGACAGAGCATTCCAATTGAATAAGATATATTCATTACAACCGAAGACATTTGTCTGAGCATACTCATGAAATATTATCCATAAGTAAGAAATCTTTAACCTGATTTAGAAGTGGCGTACATTCAAAAATTCACCTAACTAGTCCTAAAATTTTTAGAGATCTGTACATATCTCAAAGACAACTTTTTGGAAAAAAAATGAAAAACACTCTTCTGATTCTACTACTCATTCTGTTACTGTGCTACTGAAAAGCCCCCCATTAAACAATCAAATGGCATATTTTTAACGAAGTTACAAAGCACAGCCTAACCCTTAGAAAAATGACACATTCACATAGGTAATGCTAAAAGGGGCTAGCTGGCCATAGAAGTTTGCGACAGGCCAATCAACATTTGAGTAAGTGACAACTCCAAATTTGGATGACCAAGCTAACTTATAGCAAGGAAAATTTGAAGAATTGTATGAGTATGCCCTACACCTATCTCCCACTTGGGGCGAATTTCTACAGTGTATAAGTATTTATGATTTTCCTCTCCAAAAGTGAATTTCTTTCTTTTAGTAGTTAAGTTGTTTTTTTATTAAATTATATATATAGATAGATAGATGCGGTTCACAGACTTCAGAGATATTTGTATCAAGTAGATCACTTAATAACAGGGATTCAACCAATTTACTCATTCATATATATATATATCATTTATTATGATACATCAAAAATTTAGTTGTTGGTTTAAGGTGTTATAGTTTTATGTGTTTTTTTGAAGTGTTTTCTTTTACCATCTTTGTAGAATCAAGCATTGCAACTAAATAGAGTCATATGTCA
Source organism: Pinus taeda (assembly GCA_000404065.3). Classification (NCBI taxonomy): domain Eukaryota; kingdom Viridiplantae; phylum Streptophyta; class Pinopsida; order Pinales; family Pinaceae; genus Pinus; species Pinus taeda. The sequence goes on from APFE031651278.1 coordinate 19,432, forward strand.
TGCCATTCACACTAACTGTCACAGATGCCTGGAAATGAGGGTTGCCATCGAGCATTGATAAAAAGAACCAAAACCCAGTTAGTCCAACATGTTAGGGTTGAAGTTCTATTCAATTCATATTGACATAAATGGGAAAAAAACATATTTTGTCATCTTTTTTCCACACCTACATCCACTCTAGACCCTCCCAAGAAGTTATGAGATTATCCCAAACAAATTTTCCCTTAATAGATTTAGTTTGTTCCTTGCATATGATCTCAGTGATGAAAAAACTATATTCTCCCCCAGAAAAAACGCTTTGGCTTGAATTTTGTAAGAGATTTAGGAAGAATAATTGAATGCCACCTACCTATAAATCCCTCTGGAGATAAGTTTTGACAAGAATACCATTAACCGTCTCCCATTACCACCATTTCGAATTGCTTTTTAACCAATTTTCAAACATGTCAAGGCTACCATCTAACACATTTATTTGTAGAATCTCGTAAAAGACCATTAAGACCTAGAAACTTGTCATTAGATAGCTCCCATATTGTAAGGCCCACGAGTCGTTGTTGCAAGGTGGAGAGTCGGCATGGGTGCACGACAGGTGAGAAACGAGCTAGGCGGTTCAGCTGGCAAGTTGAGGGCGCGCCTGCACAGTGTGACGAGCTGACCGAATGAAGGAAACAAGCCAAGGAAATGACCGCATGAAGAGTCATTGCGAAAATGGCGAAGTGTTGGAAGTGTTGGCGAGTTTATATGGAGGGCAATCCCATGTATGGGTGCCCACTCTGGGCCGACGTGAAGGAGGGGCGGTTCAACGAAATGGTGGGTCGACTTGGTAAGTCAAAGCCCCAACCGAAGGGTCAAATGTCATATAAACCAAGCAGAGGAATGGTGGAGAAAATCACCAACGCATACTTCAAGTGTTCATTCGAGCTAACTTGGAGGTTTGAAACGGTGGCGAAGTGCAGGCGGACTCTTGGGTTGAAGCACGGAGCCAAAGGTGAGTGCACATCGGGTGAAGGCCACAGGCGCACTGACCGCAAGTCGAGTCGTAGGTCGGGCGCGCACGACGGTGCGACAAGTTGGCCGAAGCGGGCGGGCAGGCAAAGGGAAACGTGATGGTTAACTGCAGGGCAGGTGCCTTAGCAACTTGGTGAGCTAAGGTGAGCACGGGTGAGGACGTCCGAGTTGGAGTTAACTGTGGGTGGGTGACATGGTGACTCGATGGGTAAGGTCACAGGTCGAGCAGCGGGAAAGGCCGCAGTTCAAACAATCGGGTGGGTCGAGTCATGGGTTGGGTTGTTGGGTGAGCTCACACAAGGTGCGACGAGCTGCCGCAGCGGGCGAATAGCTAAACGATAGGTGCACTTGGTAACTTGGCGAGTGAGGCGAGTGAGGGTGTGGGCGCCAAGTTGGTTGAACGGGCGAATCGCGGAACAGTGGGTTGGCGCGACGAGTTGGGCAGACCGCGGATGGGTGGTTGGCACGACGAGTTGAGGCAACCGCGAGTCGAAGGGTTGGGTGGTGTAAACAGTGAGCGGGTGGGCACACCCGAGGACGAGCTGGGTGACCCACGAGTTGGGTGACCCGCGAGTCAGGTGACACGGTCATGGGTACGATGAGCCAGTGAACGGGTGGAGCACCCAGTGCAATGATGCAACGCTACGATGAGTTGGAGGCTGAGCGTGGAGTTGGGTGGTACGGTGTAGACGAGTTGCGGGTGTACGCTGGGTGGGTGACACCACTAGGCAGCGCTGCACGAAAGCAGCCGAACGACGAGCATGGGCCGAATGACGAAGTTGCACGGTTGAGGTAGAAATTGTAAAGAGGAAACTTGGGGTTTCCCTGCAAAGGCTATAACTTGTAGATTTTATGAAAGATTGTTATTATCATTGGGCAAACTCATATTTGAGGGAGTTGCCCCTCTTGTTAATTATCCATTGTGCATATGTGTAAATGGTAATAATGATGAAGATGATTATTTTTATGTTTCCACTATGTATGTGAATGTTATACTTAAAAAAGTGAAAAATAAACTAAGTATAGAAAGTAGGCATAGTCCACACTTGTGAGTATTGTTAAAAAGAAAACAGGTGGTGGTGTCGCACCCCCTTCGTGCAGTTGGAAGAGCACTGCCAAGGTAGGGGTATGACAGATGGTATCAGAGGTTGATTCAGTCGAACCAGACTTACGGAAGGAAGTGTTACACTTTGTAATAGGTTTAGCTTGGGTAAAGCTTCGTGCTTGGGCCAAGCTGAACGACAAGACATGGCAGGTTTGGAAGAATGCCAAGGGAGGCTCTTGCTGACCTTGTACAGGTTGAAGCAGATGAAAGAAGAGAACCCACAGATTCGAGATGAACTTGAAGTCTTGGAAAGGAATGTTGAAGACGAACTTCTTCGACTTTGTTGGGCAATGGAGCAGGATGTAGCTACAGATTGCGATGATGAAGAAGAGGAAGTCGTGATGTTTGAGGATGTTGCAGATATGGCAGTGATGCAGGATGAACTTGAAATTGCTCAAGTTGGACCAGGATCGTGCAGTTTGCAGACATCGGTGGATGAGGATACTCACATGGAGGAGCCTCACGATGAAGTAAGTATTCCTATTGTTACTTGTGTTTCATTGGAGCTTTTGGAGGATGGAAAGGGCAAAGTCAGTTTGCCGATGCGGTGGAAGATTTTGCCATGGATGCCTACAATGAAACCTTGTATGGAGAAGCAAGGACCATTAGCTATTGCAGAGCTTGTTGGGCCTGTTTGTGACCTTATGGCAGAAGGTGCAAATGCCCGTGACAAGGGAGGAACACGATGATCATTGCGGAGGAATGGTTCATGCTTTAGCCATATGGAGAAATTGGCTAAGTGCTCGGCATGACTCGTAGACAGATTGAATGAGGGCACACACTTGATGATACTTGGGTGGATTTCTCATGGCTGAGACCAAGAAGCTGTCTTGATGGAACCTCTAGTGGGGGATCTATGTTGGAAGGGATTCATATGACTTGATGATATGGTTTGGGTGACTATGGGCATTAGACCGAATTACAGACTTGGATGAAGATGACCGATGTTGTGATGGGTCTACTTAGTTGGACAACATGGGAAACCTGTGTCATGGACATCGAATTGGAGAGATGGAGCATGGCAGTCTTATGCAGGGACATTATGCAAGAGCACTTGTAGAGGTGTCATTTATGGGCATCCAATGAGGAGTGCTGAGGCAAGGATGTTGTGCAGGTGGATTTGCTGATGTGACATGGAGATACTTTTACTTATGAGCTGATGGGGATGTTGTGCACTCTTGTACAACAAGGCCATGGACTTGGTTGGATTTGTGAGCAGACTATGGAGCATTTCTACTACATGGAGCGTTGAGGCATCTTGTAGAGACCTTTGGGGCCGAGACATGTATGCTTGCTAGGATGTTGGTTGGAGATGACTCACGGAGCTCATGATGACATGAGGTTGTGACTTTTGGGGACTTCATATGATAGTGGACTTGGAGGATTTGATGCATTGGGGAATTGAGGTCAGGGACTTTGATGCAATATGGGGTGCATACTTTCGAGTACATTTATGGGTGTGCTTGAGATAGTGACTTGATGTGGAGGATTGATATGAGACACTTTGGAGTGATGGAGTTGCAGCGATGATGATGCCTTGGTGGCAACACTTGGACATGGGTTGAGCTGAGACTTAACCACTTTTGGATACATGGGAGTTGATTGGTCTATGATCATGGGCAGCACATGGATGATGAGACAAGTGTATACTTGTTTCTTTGGCAGACTTGAGGGATGGCACATTACAGATATGATGGAGGTTGCTTCGTGGACCTGGATGTGGCACATTGAGAGTCAGTTTGATGAGAGGATATCTTCATTTTGAGGAGATGGATTTTACACATATAGATGATGATGTTGGGATAGATGTGACTGATTTGCAGCACATTGACACCAACATCATGGACAACATGTTGCAGATGAGATGGAGACTACTCCATGGACCTGGGCATGGCTTACATTTTGATGGAGATGAAGATGGATTCTTGATCGAGTTGATCTTGTGGCAGGATGCTGAGAGAAATGACTAATGATGGCATGAGGAATTGCATTCTCATGGTTTGGACGTGACAGTTGGATTAGCTACCCAACTATTTCGATTCATGGGTGCTAGTAGTGTACCGAAGTATGCTTGAGTTGTGTTGGAGTATCACGGCAACAATTCACACGATGACGATACATGATGGAGTCGATACGATATGTTGTGGTGAGCATGTAGCTTGAGTTGGAGGGGCCAACCTTCCATATTAGGGCAGCATGTTGGGATTGTGACAGAGGTGGTTGATGATCATGGATTGAGGAGACTTTCCAATTCATGGAGACATGAGCCCTTATGGTTTGTGCGATGGCGGAGCAGAGGTGGGTAGCATGGACATATTTGGATGTTGGAGCTAGCAACACTTTGCGATGTCGTATGATGGTATTGTCAAGGACGACAATGACTTGAGGTTGGGGAGGATGTAAAGCCCACGAGTCGTTGTTGCGATGCGGAGAGTCAACGTGGGCGCATGACAGGCGAGCGATGAGCTGGGCGGCTCAGCTGGTAAGTTGAGGGCGCACCCGCACGGTGTGACGCGCTAACTGAATGAAGGAAACGAGGCAAGGAAACGACCGCACGAAGAGTCATTGCGAAAATGGCTAAGTGTTTGAAGTGTTGGTGAGTTTATATGGAGGGCGGTCCCATGTATGGGTGCCCACACGATGGGCCAACGTGAAGGAGGGGTGGTTCAACCAAATGGTGGGTCAGCTTGGTAAGTCGAAGCCCCAACTGAAGGGTCGAACACCATATAAACCAAGTGGAGGAATGGTGGAGAAAATCATCAACGCATTCTTCAAGTGTTCATGCGAGCTAACTTGGAGGTCTGAAACGGTGGCAAAGTGCAGGCAGACTCTTGGGCCGAAGCACGGAGCCGAAGGTGAGCGCACATCGGGTTAAGGCTACAGGAGGCAAGGCCGCAGGTGAGCTGACAGTAGGTCGGGTGAAGGGTGGGCGCACACGACGGTGTGACGAGCTGGCCACATCACGCGAGAAGGCAAAGGCAAATGCGACGGCTAACCGCAGGGTGGGCACGCCTTGGCAACTCGGTGAGCTGAGACGAGCGCAGGTGAGGACGCCTGAGTTGGTTGACACAACGAGTTGGAGTTAACTATGGGTGGGCGACACGATGACTCGACGGGTAAGGTCACAGGTCGGGCAGCAGGTGCGGTCGCAGTTCGGATAGTCGGGTGGGTCGAGTCGTGGGTCGGGTTATTGGGTGAGTGCACACAAGGTGCGACAAGTTGCCGCAGTGGGCGGACAGTTGAACGACGAGTGCACTTGGTAACTCGGGAGGCAAGGGCGTCGAGTTGGTTGAATGGGCAAACCACGGAATGGTGGGTTGGTGCATTGAGTCAGGCAGACTGTGGACGGGTGGTTGTTACAGTGAGTTGAGGCAACCACGAGTCAAAGTGTTGGGTGGTGTAAATGGCCAGCAAGTGGGCACACTTGAGGACGAGCTGGGTGACCCACGAGTTGGGCGACCCGCGTGTCGGGTGACACAACTGTGCGCACAACGAGCCAGTGAATGGGTGGAGCACTCGATGTGACGGTGAGACGAGTTGGAGGCTGAGCGTGGAGTTGGGTGGTACGATGCGGACGAGCTGCGGGTGTGCACCGAGTGGGTAACACGACCGGGTAGCATTGCACGAAAGGAACCAAACGACGGGCGTGGGCGAACGACGAAGTTGCACGGTTGAGGCAGAAATTGTAAGGAGGAAATTTGGGGTTTCCCTGCAAAGACTGTAACTTGTATATTTTACGAAAAATTGTTATTATCATTGGGCAAACTCATATTTCAGGGAGTTGCCCCTCCCATTAATTATCCACTGTGCATATGTGTAAATGGTAATAATGATGAAGATGACTAATTGAATGTTTCCACTGTGTATGTGAATGTTATACTTAGAAAAGTGAAAAATAAACTAAGTATAGAAAGTAGGTGTAGTCCACATTTGTGAGTATTATTAAAAAAAAAAACAGGTGGTGGTACTGCACCCCTTTCGTGCGGTTGGAAGAGTACCACCAAGGTAGGGGTGTGACACATATGGCCATCCAACTCATCCAACTTAAGAACCTTAGAAAACAGCTCCATCTTACCTCTCACCCTTCACTACTACCAACCATCTTACCCCATCCTTGAAGGAACTTTTAGTGAGAAGAATGACCGCCTCCCACCGAAGTGCCTATCCATCTTAAGCCCTTTTCTTACAGAAACTTGGGTTGCCAAAGTTATAATCTTTCTAATGGATGTGCTTCTAAGAAAAAGCATGGAACATCTAGCCAATTTGTTTCCAAAGGTGCTTGGAAAATCCACACAAAAAAATATGCTTAATTTGCTCATTGGTTCTACACTGGATGTTTGAAAGGCCAGTCCTGGCAAGTTTGTTTCTAAGAAAAAGCTTGGAACATCTAGCCAATCTGTTTCCGAAGGTGCTTGGAAAATCCAAGCAAAAAAATATGCTTAATTTGCTCATTGGTTCTACACTGGATGTTTGAAAGGCCAGTCCTAGCGAGTTTGTTTTTGTTTCTAGCCCCTTAAGAACATATCAGTGAAGAACGTCTCCGAGGTGAATACTATTTTGCTTTTAAATTATTAATAAGTGAGTGTTTCCTTAAAATTTTTATTTTAATTCTTTGAAACGTCTTTATTCATAGTAGTTCATTAGCCTTACTTCTAGACCCAAGAGCGGTTCTCAAATGCTATGGCAGCACTTCCTCTATTTGGGTTTAATTCCCTTCTATTGTAGGCTAACAAGGCAAATAAAACCAACAGAAGGTTCTGCCTATCATTTGGTGCCTGGATTGTGCATTACCCAAATAAGCTGAACAACCACATGTTAAAGAGAATATTGAATATTCTATCTGGGTCAGATACAAAAATTTGTAATGGATGGAAGAGTTTTGAAATGAAGTTTTGTGTCTGGTTTTCAGATTTTTGTACTGACTCTGTATTATCGCAGGTATGCCGTTGTTTTGATAGCAATGTATAATGTTGGAGATCTTATCGGGAGATACCTTCCCTTAATCGAAACTATAAATTTGGAAAACAGACGCTGGTTAACAGTTGGAACGCTTGCTCGATTAGGATTGATTCCTTGTTTCTATTTTACTGCAAAAGATGGTACCCAAGGTTGGATGTTGTTCCTATGTATTGTGCTCGGTATTTCCAATGGATACCTTACAGTTTGTATATTCACTGCTGCACCGAAAGGATATAAGGTTGGTTTCTCGCTGCTTCTTCCCTCTGATTTCTTCTGGAAAGTTTAATTTATTATTAACGTTAGTGTTACATCTATGATCCTAAACAACCTTGTTCTGATTGTTAAAAGTTGTTCTTGGTTGTGGGATGAACATGTGTGTTTGCTTGGATTCCCCTCCTCTATGGTACGTGTTGCATAGGTGCATATAATACACAGTGAGTGGTAAAACAAGTTAATAAACTGTTGGATACACTATGTTTGCCATTTTGGAAATCACTTACTATGGCTTTGAAATCTCGTCTCCTCTTATGTGCTATCTCAAATTGGTGGTAGGTCTGGTTTTCAGCAGCATATAAGTCCCAACCTTCCATGGCCGACTGCCAATGGTGGTGTCCACAGAGATAGCTGCCCTTTTACTATCATATTAGTTAATTGGTTACAGGGATGAATATATGTGCTTACTTGGCCTACCCCTCATCTGTAGAATGTGTTGTGTGGGTGTGCATGTGCCAATAAATATAGTGAATGATAAAGAGATTACCCCAAAGGAGGAATATATTTGGTCGCTCCTGGACATTTTTATAATTTTATTTTATTGTGTTATTTAACTGTCTTTAGGCTCGGGCAAATAATAGGATGATAAAACCAATATATTACTTCTGCTTGCCCACTAATGAAAGTATGGACATTTTGCAGGGACCTGAACAGAACGCACTGGGAAATCTATTAGTACTATTTTTGGTATTAGGACTATTTGGAGGATCTGCTGCTGGTTGGCTATGGCTAATTGGTAAAGGCTGGTAAATCCTGTTGTCATTCAACTTCAAGTTCTTGAGTTGAAAGTATTGGTCTCGGCCTGAAGATCAAGGCATAGCCAGTCAAATTTCATTCAAAAATATTCCTCAACCGAAAGAGTTCCAATAAGGTCAGGGTGAAGTTAATGTTTAGATTATTAAAAATTTGTTCTATATTTGAACTGGGGATGGCTCTTTCTCATTCTCTTATATATATATATATGCATTTATAGTTGCGTTACCTCATCTGCACCTATATGTTCTTTCCTGAAGTGGGAAGATACAAATCTCTCCACTTCGTTGTGGGGGAGATTCAATTCTGTCAATTAATATCTTACCGTTTTGAAACTATTGTCAGTCTCATTGTGGTTAGTCTTATACTTGGGTTTGGGGCTTTGTATATAAGGGTTTTGGGGCTTTGTATAAGCATAATACTATTTTCTTTATTTTACTTAATAAAGATATATTGGTTTTATTTTTAATTATAAAATAGTTTTTTAGTTATATTGATAAGTATATTTATTTTAAAATAAGACTTTCAGGAATTTTAATTAAATTATTAATAATTATTAGACAGCAGGGATATAAACCTTTATGGAATACTCTAGAATATTCATATAATAAATATACACAAGTTAATGGTTGAAATTAGTAGTTATGCTCTTTTTTATTTTTTTTAATTAAATTGATTAATTAAGAAAATGTCATATAAAGTTCATAAGTCAAGTATTGTAATAACAACTATTTACAGAGTAAGAATTAACTTATATATTAATTATTTTATAATTAATAAATTTTTTTGGGGTAAACACCTATGGGGAATTTAAATTTTGAATATCACTATTTACATAATGTTTCATAATAAGATGCTGACTAATTGAGTTATCCACAGTAGGCTTATAATTAATAATAATGTGAAATAAAGTTATAATTTTGTTAATATTTATGATTTTTATTTATTTTTTAATTTTAGCAATATGAGATTTATTGTAAAGTAAGTGCTTTGATGCACATTTACCAATCGTTTAATTTATATGACTATATATAATTTATACATCCAATTATTATTTCATAATCTATGAAAATTATAAAGATACTATGCTATTGGAGCATAATGTTGATTTATTCAAATAGTTTAATAAATAGAGGTTTATAGATGATAAAAGATTTAAAGTATTTTAAGAGAGTGATTTGAGTGAAAATTATTGTTAGTTTAAGGATTATTGGTGAGTATAAATAATTTTTTCAAATTTGTATAAAATAAAATAGTTAAACATAATTATTAGATTTTCTAAAAATTAAATGATTTTTTTTTGGCATTTTGAGTATTTTTATTAAAATATGGTTGGCCATTATAAAATTATGTTTTAATAACTAAATTTTTATTAAGCAATAGGTTTTTAAAAGAATTTGTAATTGTAAACCTTTGTGTTGGTCCCTATAATCTGCAAAATAAAGTAGTAGAAATACAATTTACTTATAGAGGAATGTCACATGTAATGATAAATTTAAGTAAGAAAGTTAATTTAAGATCAACAAACTACACTAATTGTAGCAAGTATGAAAAATTCAAAATCAAGAATTGGAAAAGAATGTTGGTATCATATAAAGATATATTTTTTGAATGTTATGTGTATATGCAAAGTCACAAATATTACCTTTGTATATAATCATGAGAATTGACGACATATAATAGGGAATGTGTGCTTATTATATGATTATTCTTTAATAATTATTATTAATCCATTTTAATCCCAAATTTATTTGGCAACAAGAATAATGGAAGGGTTTGGATGTAAACATAATTGTATTATTTTTAGCATAAATGAAATTTAACACTTATCAAAACCTCTCAAGGCTTCAAATATTATGTTAAGATGGTTCTATGCTTGTGAACAAACACACATTTATATATGGTAGCCTTTATAGGAGCATTATAAAAAGATAGAAAACTCTCCTTTGTAGGCAAGCGTAAGATATTCTTTAGGGGCTTGAGGTGGAACAACAAGAAGACTCGAAGCCATTATAACAATATACACAACATAAGCTCAACATGTCACTTGCAAGAATTGAACCTAGGTAAGGAGGATAACAAGCATTCTTTCAAAACAATTAAGAAAAATCCAATTAACAATTTATAGTTAAAGATATATTATTATGAAGTTCATATAAGTACCCTCATCTTTAGCTATTCCACTTTAAGTAAGCACAAAACTTGTTTTTTCACAACATTTATTCGTTAATGATTGAAAGGATCATTTGAATCTTTCCCAATGCTTGAGGAAACTCTCAAACTTTGACCAATAGAAGCATGCTTTTAGGGTTTCTCCAATGTCATAGAAAACTATTTTTTATATAGATAAAAAGAAGTTATAAAGAATGTTCTTTAAGACATTGATTCAACTACTTAGGCTTCAAAGTTTTTGGCCGAGGCACTGGAGAGTAGTCTTCACTTCTATAGATTTTGTGATGTGAGGGTTTATTTTTGAACTTTTTTTATGTCACTTGTTTGCTTTGAAGCTAGAAGTCTTTTTGTATCCAATTCATATTGAAAGTGCTAGGAAGTTATATACATTGACACTCCAAGCGTAATGTTAGCACCATTGATAAACATGGTGAAAACAAAGTAATGTTTTGAAATTTCCCATGATTAATAAATGGTGGAGAACAAAGTGTCATTTTGAAAATTCTTGTCATCAATGTGAGTTGACACCTCCTAAAGCATGATGAAAAACATTCATTATCAAATTTTTACTTGAATGTCAATTACTTGGCACAGAAAAAAATCATATCCCCAACCACATTCAAATTAATTTATTATGAAGTGATTTTGCTTCCCCCCTTGACTATGGAGTGAGCTACACCTACATATCAACATTAGCACATATTTATATTGAATTCATGTATGGTTTGCATCTAGTTTCATCTAGATCAACCAAATTATCATGGAGATGATGTCTAACACATCTACTAAAACTACATTATCATGGAGAGGATACTGATTTCTTTTTGTCAAATCCACATAAAACATACATTTTATTTCATTTTTATTAATCCACATAAAATTTATATCTAACTTCATATGCTTCAACTACACTACCATCAAGAGGATGCCTATCAATTTTTGAAATCCAATTAACATGAATAGTCTAATGGGTGATCAATACTATGAGTGATTGATTTTTAACTTTACCACATATATCTACAGTATCTTAGCCATGACCTTTTGTTCATTTATAACTCATGATGTTAGGGCGTGCTTCATCTTCATTCAGAATACATATAATCTAAATGAAGAGATCCATTGGCAGTGAAAATCTTGAAAGTCCATGCAAGCTAGAAGTAGAAAATACTTGCTAATAGGTTTGCTGAGAGTTACCTTGATAAACCTATTGAAAATGTAATTTTGGAAGGTAATAATGTCTAGGTTATGATGGAAAAAACTCCAATTTTATGTAAAAGAGGTATTCCCACATTCATCATGGACTAAAATACCATAGCAATAATTTATGATATAAAGAAGTGAAATTACATTATCCCACATGTATTATGGAAATGTAATTTCTCAATACCAATATAATAGAGGTTCAAGAGTCCATAAGATACATAACACAATATATGATAACATTATCATTATAAAGTGGCTGGGTATTTGAGGTGATGCTCTTTGTAAGAATGGAGATTGTGATGCTCTTTGTAAGAATGGAGATTTTAAAGATAGTAAAGACACGATTAACTTCCTATGGATGTTTCCCTAATTGGGGTTTTACTAAGTAAATATGGTGTATCCTTTGTTTTCTCGTCTCTTTTCTTTTATTGGTTAAACGTTGTTATTATGCATAGGAGGTTATATTAGTAAATTTATATTGTATTATATATTGTTATATGTTTGCACATTTTCAATATTCTAACATAGTATTAGAGCAAGTTATTGTTTTTATCTTCTTCAATAATTCATTTTTATCTAATAACATTTTTTTTTTTTTTTTTTTTTTTTTTAATTTGAGCACTTCTTATATTGTAGATCTTCCATAAGATCTAGTAGTCATTAAGGCTTCTCTTTAGATCTGGGAATTTTTTCTACAAAATTGTATTTTTCTTTAATTTTGACCTCATCATTGGATTCAGAACAACGAAATAAGCTAAGATCAACTATTGGTTTGTTAAACTGGTTTTCATTTTCCCGAAATATATTTAATTTTCCTAAGCTTCCAAGCTTAATTTATTTTATTTAACCTAAATTTTTTTAGGCACTTTTCAGGTTTGGTATTTACCAAGTCAATTTTTTTTTTTTTTTGCCAAATCTAATTATTTCTTTCGAAGCTGATAACTTTTGCTACATGAGTATGTTTTAGGTTTATTTATTTTATGGGTTTGATTTTTCCAAATCTTCCTATTTTTCCCTTCATTTATCCTGTACAGAGTTTGTACGACACTGTACGACCAATGTGTAAGGAGGGTTTTCTACTCATTGTTTTATTTGGGATGAATTTCATTTTCTTTTAACAAACCTTGGGTTTCTCTATGGCACATCCCTATTTGTGTTTACGGATTGTGTTTGCAAATGCCAACGTGGTCTCTTGTGGTTTGAGTGACAGTGGATCATAGATCTTCATGCTCCTTGGCTTGTACAAAATTTGTATGATCGATTTTCTCCTCATACAGTTTGTTGCATGTTTTATTGAGTGGGAACTTCAAATTTGTTTATAGATTTAATCTTTATTGCAAAGAACATATTTCATCTCAATGTAGTTTAAGCCTACCAATAATAGTCAAGTTTGTTTCACATGGTTGAGAAGGCACTGACCTTTGGAAACCTAACCTCACCGCTCTTTTGAGCATAACCCTCATATGTATCCTTCTTGTTTGGAAACAATAATAACATGTTATAACCCACAACCTAATTGTGAGCATGTTAATCAATTTCATGTAGGCATTCTCTGACTCAAAACAAGAGTTTGTTTTAATAAATGTAGTGGTTATATATGGTAAGCCTTTTTTCTTTTTAAATACCATATAAGTTTCATTTTCTTATTTATTCTCGTAACACTTGTTTTGAGATAATACTTTATTACTAGCATACCCCTAAACCAATGGAAGGGGAACACCAAAGTGAATTGGGGTGGTTATGTTGATCAATGTCTGGGAGATACATCTTTTTATGAAATGAATACTTCAAAATGTATTCTAATGGGGGTCAATCTGAATGCACATACTATTGAAGGATGTGATGTGGGAGGTCCTAAGATGTCCTTTCACCATTAGGTTAACCCCAATTAGTGTTTCTAATGGATATTTCAAGAAAATACAATAATGATACACAAAGATAATCTTTCAAGGACTATTTGGTAGGAGGAAATAGAGGGTCGTTATGTATCATGGCATTTTCACGATTCATTGTTACAATTCAATTAGAGGTTGGTAATCACTAATTGAAATGGGCTTCATAGTCCAAAGTGTGTGAGAAAGTCATCACTCCAACAATTTGTAGTAGTAATGACTCATCGACTCTGAATGACAAGTTCTCAAGAATGGATTTCCATCTAAAGTTCTTACAAATTCACCAATAAAATAATGAGGGAAATCCTTCCACTTGAGATAACTATTAAAGCACCAAACATTCTCCATATGATTTCTTATTGTAATCAATATTTCCATAGAATTCATTTTAGAATATTCAACACTTGAATATAATTAAATGGTTTATGGCCTCTTCTATTTAGATTATAAAAGCATGCAGAAAACATGAGAAGAAATGTTATGAAGAGGAAACATAATCTTAAAAGCAAAAAGCACTAATAATATAACATTCATATATGATTTTATAGAGCATCATATAATCCCATTAACAAATATTATTAGATGTTACATAAGTATATTCTAAATTAAAATTAATAAAAACAAATTCATTGAACATGAAGCTAGTATATCATTTATTTAGAGAATCTAGAAGTTATATAATTTAAAAGAAATCACTCACTTGTTTGCCATGATGATTTTCACTAATCTAACCATATTTATTGCCCACAGTCCAACATTTGACAACGAGAATTCGTTTTAGTGACCCATATTGCAACATGCATAGAAGGAAAACTATAACCTTGAAGAGATAAATGATATGTTGCAAAGTGGGTTCTTTTAAAAACTATATTTCAATGATATTCACACAAATCTATATACATCCAAACATATTTGTGAGGGATTAATAAAAATATTTTCCAATGGTGGAGAATTTTATTGTATGTCAAGAGGGACTTTGATTCTACTTTTGCATGACACTATTTTAGGAATGAAAGGAAAGAGTGACATGAATAAAGAGAGACCAATTTAAAGAAAATTGAAGCTAAGGCTCACACTTACAAACATATGATGAATAATGTCAAAGTAAACTTATCTCCTTACACTTTGTATTCAAGTAAATGATTTGATATCTTTAATTCAACGTTTTTAAAATGAATTTCATAAAGAGAATGAAAATAACCATATGTGAAAAATACATGAAGAAAGTATACACATGAAGAAATGAAAATATCGATAATTGCACCAAAACTTGATAATGGAGTTCATCGAAAGAGGGACTACGTCTCCAGGCCCACTTCTTGTGGAGAGGGCTTTTATATTATCTCGGTATTTTTTTGGAAAAATACATGGAAATACTTCAAATCTAGAGATGCCCCAAAAATATGTTAGTTAGATCCAAATTTTGTTTGCATCAGTAGATTCATCTTGGAAAATCATGAAAAATGACTATAAACACCATAGGGTTTTGTCACCATCACTTCTAGACCCCTCTAGGTTCCACTTCCTCAAACTTCATGCCATGCTCATTGAACCTATATGTGATTAGTGTAGGTTTGTCTTGAAAGTTGTGCTCGTTGATGGGCGCACTCCACCCTGGCCCTGTGGATGAATAAAGTTGAGTTTAAATAAATAAAGCTAGGTATAATTTACAACAAGTATATTAGTGAATTGGTTGGTGAAGGTAATAATAGAACGTGTGTTTGGGGGGGAGTTACTGTGGTCAAACCTATGGACCTCCCCATTTTGGGTGTTATGACACAATAATTACTTGTGTCATGTTGAACCTTCCTAGCTCCAGTTGCAGTACAACAATAAACAGTTGGTTTGGTACCACCGAGGTTGGGGGTTCAACCTTGATTGATACAACCACCAACTTTCTTTGGGTAGACCAACTTGGCCAATCGTAGGGTGCCACGTGGTGCCAAGTGATTGGATCATGTGGCTCTTATGGATCGGTCTATGTCATGTTCACTCAACTTCCACTTGATTTCCAAATTACTACCAATGATGCCACATGGAGGTGTACAAAGGGTGCCATGTGTCACCTCTTAGGGTGCCATATGACCTCCTCTGGGAGTGGCACATGTCGTTGTTATTGCCCTTCTTTTTGTTGTTTCTACAAAACTTCAGAAGGTTGTATCTTCTTCATACATATTCCTTTTGAGGCGTTGTTTCTATCCTTAGAAAGCCCTCATCAAGCTCTATGAATTGGTTTAATTTTTGCTAAGATTTGAGGAATTCAAATTTTGATCCTTTTTGGATCCTCTTAGATCCTTCCTCTCCATTGAGAAGATTTTAGGCATCCAAAAGCCTTATCAATCTGCATATAGGTGAGGGAAT
Organism: Pinus taeda; assembly: GCA_000404065.3. Lineage (NCBI taxonomy): Eukaryota > Viridiplantae > Streptophyta > Pinopsida > Pinales > Pinaceae > Pinus > Pinus taeda. Next base: position 35,158 of record APFE031651278.1, read on the forward strand.
TTCTCTTTCACTTTCTGTTTCTCTACCACCGTGCCTTGCTTGAATGCATTCCTTTGAAACCCACTCGAAGGTATTCCACATTACCTCATCATAAGGTCCTTGTCCTTCCATTTAGAATGATGTCTTCAAGCAACTCATCCAACATCTACTAATGGAACTTGATCACTCTCATTTGGGTCTATGACCATGGGAGGCTTATAAAGTTTCAATTTTTCTACATTGACCACGTAAGACATTTACATATAAGGTGGTAAATCAAGGTGAAAAGAATATTTGCCAATCTTCTTCAAGATAGAAAATGGGCCATATTTGATCAGATTGAGCTTTTTACCTTTCGCTTTCAACCTATCTTTGTTAATGTGAAGGCATACTTGATCTCTAACCTAGAACGGATGATCAACTATGGGATTTTCATTAGGATTTATATTGTTTCTAACTCTTTTCCAACTATTCCTACATTGTATGATGTACCATTTGGATCCTCTAAATGAACTTGAGATTGACTTTGGTAGGTACCCAAAGCATGTCTCAAATGGTGAACTCTGGGTGGAAGAGTGCAAGGCTCGGTTGTATGCATGGTGGACATAATGTATTTGTTCATCCCACAACTTAGGATGCTTGTTGCAATACCCTTAGAGAAAATGAATCACTATTCTGTTGAATACCTCTGCCTGTTCATTGGTATGTGGATAGAAAGCAGTACTCCTCTTCAGCTTTGTTGGGTCCTTCATTTGAAAATCGAGTTTTGACAAGTTGACCACATTTTTCTCGTAAATAACTATTGGGAAGTTACGGAGAAGAAACCTGGAATAGAGGAAGGGACTCGAAAAACAAAAAAAATTGTAAAAGGATGGCCAGTGGAATCCAGAATCAGGCAGCCACAACTGAGCAAAGAAGAATGTTGACAGTTGAGGAAACAAAAGCAACTGAGCAACAAAGGCAGTTGAAAGGGAAAAAGGTGGAGCATACAAGAGAGCAGTGGTAGTTCAAGTGAGCAGAAGGCTTAAGAATGCCAAGGAGAAAGCCAAAATGGAGAAGAGAGATTGTGGGATACCAGAATGTTGTTGAGGAGTTGTTTGAGCCTGCTCTATGTCTCGTTGTATTGATCATATACTGCTTTGTTACGTTAGTTTCCTGTTCTATCTAGGAGGCATTCGAGATTGATGCAATTTTATACTGTTGTCGGAGTTAATAAAAGAGGTGGTTATAGGGATAATTGAGCATTCCATGTATGATTCTTTATGGCTTTCTAAAAAGAATTAATGCGCTTGCACCTGTCTGATATTTCTTCTTTGTATATGCTCGATTCGTTATGATTAGATTATGATCATTATAGTCTTGATTTATTGGCATTGTTAATTCCATGTGGTTTTTCTTGATACCTGATTCCAATCGGACCCTCAACTAATTAAGGCTGCGGCACACCTTGGGTGAGCTGCCTTATTCATCATGGATAAGGTGAAAATGATGACGTGGTGCTAGACTGTAGATTTTACTATAGATTCACAAGGTCATGTAATGTACTAAAATAAGAGAAAAGAATCTACTTCTATGATCAGTCATATTTATAAGAAGAGCTTCAGCGTAAATCACATGAAAAAGACCTTTGTCGACGCGTTTCGAACCAACTAGTGTGGTTCATCGTCAGGACAAGTTGAAGAAACAGATCTGGCCTAGCAAGTTAAATAGACTGAGCAGAGACTCCAACGCTACATTAATGGCTAATTTTTGAACTCTAAGACCAGGCCTAAAGTTAATATTAATAAATTTAATAAATTATTATTATTTATAATATTAAGGTAATAATTATTATTTTATTTCTAGAATTAAACAAAATTAGGTACAATGAATAGTATCATAAGTAATTTATTTAATTAAATAACTTTATGTTGTTAATAGAATAAAACTTATGGTTATTGAAAATTATTATTTGCGTGAATGAATTCTTTTAAAGAAATAAATAGGGTTACATAAATAAAATCTATTCTTATTCCAGGGTGCTTTCTTCTTGTTCGGATTGCTTAATCTTTTCGAGTATATAGTTATTTATTACTGACATTCTGACCTTTATGTATTTATTTATGATCTTTATTATCATATTTTTAGGTATTAATCTAATTTGATCTTATGTAGAGGTATGACTTTCTCTTGGATGAGGGTCCTTTACCTGGTTTGGTAGTTAATTATTTAATTCATAAGGTCATCATTATTAGTATATATAAATTATGATAATTATGTTATTTTTATTTATAGGTGGGATTGCTTCATTTTAGCTCTTTTAACCAACAGAAGTAAGTATGACTTTTCTAAATATTTGTCGATCACAATTTAATAGGATTACACACACACACACACACACACACACATATATATATATTATCTCAATAAAGAAATTAATAAACATTCTCATTTACTTTTCAAACTAACCTATTAAGATTAGTTTTATTAATTAGTAAGTTTAATAATTTTATAAACATGATATTACTTCAATAGTAATTAGTATAATTTTATAAGCAAAATAACATACCTTTAATAAACAATTCATATATATTGGTAGTTAATAATTTAATAACTTATTACCATTAACATTATATATTTATTCATTTATTCTTATTTAATCCTAACATCCTGTTATTATTATTTTTGGAATAAGAATAGATTTTATTTATGTAACCCTATTTATTTCTTTAAAAGAATTCATTCACGCAAATAATAATTTTCAATAACCATTAGTTTTATTCTATTAACAACATAAAGTTATTTAATTAAATAAATTACTTATGATACTATTCATTGTACCTAATTTTGTTTAATTCTAGAAATAAAATAATATATTGTTAATCTTAATATTATAAAAATAATAATAATATTAAATTTATTAATATAACTTTAGCCTGGGTCCTAGAGTCAAAAATAGCCGTTATGTGGTCCTAGAGTCAAAAGTAGCCGTTGGAGCCGCTAGCTCAGCTCCTATTAACTGCTAGGCCAGATCTGTTTCTTCACTGTCCTGACGATGAACCACACTAGTTGGTTCGAAACGCGTCGACAAAGGTCTTTTTCATGTGATTTACGCTGAAGCTCTTCTTATAAATCTACTTCTACTTTCAACCAGCAGAAGCCAATAGATCATAAAAACAATATGAACAAGAAGAAGACAAATCAATGACACATAACACAATAATTTTTTTCAGTTCTTTTTTTTTGGAAAGCCACTGCCCAAAACCATGCCTATATGTATTGCATTAATCATAAATATGAGTGAAGATACAAATCTTGTTCTCACTAGAACAATTCTGCACAAGTATGCTCAATTCGCTGCCACACAAGCCTACTCTTATCCAACACTTAGCCAATTTCCACTGCCTTCCAAGCCCTTATTTCCTTGCACAATTCCTAGGCCGAATAACCCATATTAATGGGAATCCAGTGCTTCCAAAACTGTGCAATCCAATCTAGGTCCTCTTCTTGATTGCATGCATGATCTATACAGCTCAGTAAACCATACAACTGATAGTACATTGTCCCTGCACTCTAGTCTCAACTGGGTCTTTTTCAGAACTTATATGCATGCGTTTTTTATGAGAGAATATTCAGTTAACTGGAGTAGCACTTGTGGATGCACCAGTGCACTAACTGACTGCTAATCATCTACTAGTTCAACAAAAAATTAGAACTAGTTTAATTGTCTATAACTCAGTAAATTGATTTGTCTAATTACAACTCAATATAAACTCATACTAGACTCCTAAAATTTAAGGAGAACACTTACATGACTTCCAAAAGACTTCCAACTCGAAATTCCTAAGATAATTAAGCCAACTAAACTTAATTAACTATTTACAAGTTGTTATGATAATAGAATTATATTTTAATTCTTAGTTTATACTCAAGGACAAATTTAAACTGGAATTTATTGTTTCCATTTCTCAACACTCCCTCTCAACAAGAAAGGGATTATCTGCTACCCTGATCTTGTCTCTGTGAAACTCAAATTTACATCTTGACAATTTCTTTGTCAAAATGTTAGCATCTTTCTCTTCCATGGGAATGTACTCTAACAACATGATCCACCCTAATACACAATCTTGTAGATGATGATATCAAATATAAATGTGCTTGGACCTATCATGAAAAACATGATTTTCGGAGAGTTTGATACAACTATGATTATCACAATAAATCATTGTCGGATCCATCTGCTGACCAAATAGACCAACCAAGATCTTCCTCGTCCAGATGGTCTCACATACTTCCTAACATGCAGCCATGTACTCTTCCTCTGCCGAATTGAGTGCAACTGATCTCTATTTCCTATTGTACCAAGAAACTGTCGCTGACCTAATATTGAAAATCCATCTTGATGTGCTTTTCCGGTCAGATGGACTCCCCACCTATAACAACCTCCTCCCGCATCTACCCAAGCAACAGGCCAGTTGGGGTAAACATGCGATGAGACACCACTATGATATGATTCGAACTCCTAATTCACCTTAAGGAAGTGGAACTGATGGAAACACACCATACAAACATCCAACATCATCAACAAAACCCTCAGAAGACAAGTCAACCACTCAAACAGCCTATCCCTAGGTCCCACTATTGTTTTAGGTCTCTTGGGCCATAATCACTCTCATGCTATGGGCAAGGGAGAAACCAACAACCTAAATTCACTCTCACAGGCCTACCTGCCAGGGATTGTGAATCAAAATTGTGAATACTATGCCATCCACTTAGGGATTTAAGCCACTTTCTCAGGCTTAGAGCCCAAGACACTGCCCACAACTTATCCATCTCCTCAAATTAGTAAAGTAACATGGAAATGAAAGTACTAAAGAAAATACTTGTTCAAGACCTTCATTAGATCCCTACTAACCATGACAAGCGTTTTGTGAAACATATCATTGACATGAAACCTACAAGTGTAAACAATATAATTGAGTGTAGGGATCTAATACTTATCCGAGAATAGCTATGAACCATTGTTCCCTCATACCATTTGCTGCATTATCATGTATTAGGTCATAGATTCATTATCCATTCACATACACGTAAAACCATACTGAAAACCATACATCACTGCTATCATAAAATGTGCATATAACCAACATAATAGGAACATAAATACAATAAACATATCAGCCATCAAATCCATAAATACATTAGTAACTTTACACATGAAAACCAAGGGAATGGATTTCTCATTAATGAATGCAATGAACCAACCGGATATGGGACTACCATGTTCCACCCTACTGTAGAATGGTTGAGCCAAATATCTCTTCATCCATTCACTCCCCTACCATATTCCAAGCATGAATGTGGGATCTCATAGAACACATCAATCAAAACTCATCTAGGGCTTCCAGAGGCCATCCACCTCAACCCATCAAATAGTGATTCCACCTTGCAGTTGGACATCACCAAAACCATCATCAGATTGGTCTCCATCCAAGCCTTCTAGGGCTTCCAGAGAGTTTATCCAACCAAGGCTTCTAGAACTATTAACTCAACCCACAACTTATACAGGGATTCCAGAGCATTTTTCCAACCAAGGCTTCCAATACTAGTAACTCAACCCACCAAGGGCTTCAAGAGTGTTTGTCCAACCAGGGATTCCAGGGCTAGTAACTCAACCCAACTTATTACAGGGCTTCCAAAGTGTTTGTCCAACCAGGGCTTCTAGGACTAATAACTCAACCCAACCTAAGGAAACATGAGAACCAACCAAAACAAAACAATGGAAATAAACACAAAATCACCATGGCTATTCAGGAAATGGAAAGGCTAGGCAATCCACTGTTGATCCAGGAAATCCTCCATGCCAATGGTAGATCACAAACTAGAAACTACATGCATATGTCATGCATGCCAAAGCTAGTGAAGAAATCATATGTGCAACTAGGTACTTGTAACAAAATTTGATGTAGTTGCTAATGCCAATGCCTTCTTGCACTTTCCTGCTCTTCCTTTGCCTTCTTGCTCCAAGACTCCAAGTATGTCACACCCTCCAAGAGTGCTCCAAGACATATCTAAGTATCCAAGAGTATGCAAGAGAGAGAAAATGAGAAAAAAATCCAACACTAAACTAACAAAAGGTTACTAGCTGATCCTTAGAAGCCTTTTTATGAATGAGGCCTCTATTTTCTCCATTTTCCATTATTTTCCTTCATTTTCCTCCTCACATGAAACCTGTGACCTTCCACCTCCCTTTTCTCCTAATTTTCACTATTTCCATAAATAATGTTCCAAAATTTCTTTTTATGCCTTTTAGTGCCTTAGCCATTGCCTTTGCCAGTTTCCTTAGCCATAAACAACCAAATGAACACCCCCTAGGATGTCTTGGCCAACATTCAACTTGGAATAAGTGTCCCATTCATCGGAGCTTATTTTTTTTAGCTTTATTACATGGAATTTTCACCAGGGCTATTAGAGAAACCTCCCCCTTGGCGGATACCATCCTCAGTGTTCACTCACACATATATCTCAACAAACTGCTAAAAGAATACATACTACTCATGGAGCTTTACAACACAACTCGATGCAGTATTTACAATGAAATATCTGCTCAGGAGAAAAGAACATCATGACAACATGACAACATACTGCATAGTGGAGCTTTATATCACAACTCATTATGATATTTACAATGATCATATTGATGAGTGCCAATCCACATGACATCATAACATCATGATAACATAACCACATGATATCATAATAAAATAGTCGTAATAACATGACACCCATACTGCATAGTGGATCTTTATAACATAGCTCGTTACGGTATTTAAATTCATACACGAGTTTACATATAGAAACATCATCAAAACTATATATACCAAAACATAGGCCAAATCATATGCAAAACATATACTAACATCATATAGCATGTATCAAAACATCATAAAGCATATATCAAAACATCAGATAACATGTATCAACCAACATAAAGCATATATCAATCACTGTAAAACATATACTAAACCAACATAAAGCAAATACTAAACCACCATAAAGAAATTACCAAACCACCATAGGAAACCATCAAGCCACCGTAAGCAATCATAAAACCACCATAAGAAATCACCAAACCACCACAAGCAATCACCAAACCACCATATCAAGGCTGCTTTGCCTCAGTCAGAAAACACGAAAGGATACATAGTCCACATCCAATCTACCATCTCCCATGTAGCTTCATTGGGCCCAAAGTGCTTCCATTGCATTTTAACCTACTCGATTGCTTGGTTCTAGAGCATGAGCACCTTTTTCTACAATATACACTGAGGCTTCGACTAGAATTCTCCATATGGTTCCATCTGCAATACATACTAGTCAATCACATGATGAACATCTTTAACATACTTCTTAAGCAATGAGACATGGAAAACATTGTGGAATTTCACTCTCGAAGGCAGTGAAAATCGATAGGATGTTAGCCCAATCCGCTCAATAATACTGAAGGGTCCACAAAACTATGGTGTCGGCTTGGCACACGATCTAATCTATAAGGATCTCTTCTTTGGTTTGATGCGTAAGTATTCCCCAACTTGAAACTCCTTGAATAATATGTTCCTGTCTGCATAACGCTTTGTTGGCTTAGGGGTTTCTGACCTAGGTTTAGAGAGTTGCACCAACCAATAAAACCCTACACTATTGGTCCTTTTAGCAACAACCTGTGAAGTGCAAGCTACAGTCTCACCCGAATTAGTATGGGGGGATGCAAGAACCACATTTCTGCATCCATAGACTAGTGTGATGTATTTCAGCGCCTTGGATCTACCTTCACGCAGATCGATACACTACTGGGGCATGGTACTGCAACTTAGTTAAAGCGGCCTTAAGACCTTTGGGAAGGCCCACGATCAGTTCTTGCGGACCCTTAACAGTTGATTTATCTACTTACACACATCAAAAATCAATACTAAATTGGAATTCACGCAGATATACTTAATTCGCTAGAAAACATAAGAGAATTTACTAGAATCTTCGCATAAGTGGCTAAACATTCATTACATTCATTCTTAAGAAAAAATCGGGATAACCATGTAGCATTCAATCAGTAATTCATAAAACATGTCATTCATCAGACACATATAACATTAGCATATATAACATAAATACACATTAATGCTTTGGAAAAATTGTCTTTATTGATCTTCAATTAACTGATAACAAAATCAAACTACCCTGCACACACAGCTGCAGGGGTCTACGCACTCAACTTCGGACTCTACCTAGGCCTCCGTGCACTCATCTATGGAGGCTTTCCTTCTCTACCGAAGTGTAGGAAGTAGAGCCTTCCTGCCTTAACCCAATTCTCTATCCCACTTCTGTCTAAAATTCATTCTTAGCTCTAGCTACCTCTTCTTTTCACTAATACTCAACTATTTATAGACTTTTTCATACAATACCATGGTCCGTGGACCATCAATGAATCTCAAAACTGACTCAAAACTTATCCAAAACAAGGGCCTTAGACCCTTTGACTTTTATTCATCTACGCGCTCCACATCCACAAATCATAGAGACTTTACATCTTTTACAAAATTGTATCAAAATTTGGGTTATCTAACCCCAAACTAACCCAGGGGACCCCATCCCAACAGGCCCCCAACAAAAAGATTGTGACTTGCCCTTGAGTCACTCTGCTGGTGCCATGATCTTACTGTGAAGACTCCCCCAGCTCCACCTGGATCACTGCAACTTCAGTGACGCTCTGTGCCACCGCTTGTTGAACCTCCTTGACCAATTTTTCAGTGGCTGGTCCTTCTACTGCCAACCTCATCGTCTGCTGGGTCTATTGTAGTCCCTTAAGCTTATCTTGAATGGGGAGCATGATCTGATAAGCCTCCTCTAATCAAGGTTGCAACCTGGCCTTTAGCAAGGCCTCTTTCTTATGCACTTCGTCTACCTGTTCTAGTAGCTTCTTTCCTTCCTGTAACTTGGCAAGGCACTACGCTGGTACCAAGGTGCACAGAGTCACCCTGACCTCATCATATTGGCGTTGCATCTCCCTTACCTCTATGTTCAATGTTTATGGGTTCATATCCTCCTGCAAATTGGTCAATAGCTCCATAGCCTGATCAAACAATGTCATAAAGTCAATGAATGTGGTATCCAAGGTAGCCATGCCCTCCTTAATTGTGATTTCGTGCTATTCTCAGACCTTAGGCAGAGTTGTGGGCTCCAACTTCAACTACAGCTCGATAATATTCATGTTGAACTCGAAAGTTACTCATCCAACTTCTGCTCTAGCCTCACACACTAGTTGTTAATTTTCTGATTTTGGCTTCAAGCTGTACATCCTCCAAGATGTGAAGTTCAGGCACTATCTTACAGGCCTAGGCTACTGCTGACTCCAGACTTGAACTACACACCTACAGTGCCTCCTTTTCCTTTAGAGCCCGTGTCTTCTCAATGAACATTTGTTCATTGTTGACTTTTTACTCACTTATGAGGTTGAGGGCACGCTACTCCCTAGTTCTCAACTCATCTATCACCCCCTTATGTAGCGTATGGAGGGTTTCCTGGGAGAGCACCATGATATTTAGTCCTATATCCTTGATTGTAATAAGTACAATATGATCCTTTGCTAATTCTGTACAAAGGGACTCATCTGGAAATGGTATAGTTTTGAGATCCAGGGTCCTTACTAGCTCTACTACTTGGCTTATCACAGGTGTCAGGCTCACTTGCTCTGCACTCGCTTGTCCCATGCATTTGCTCATTTAGATCTGAAACTCGCATAGATCCTACTAGACGCTCCCCAACAACTGCATGTATTGCTGCATCACTTATGTCATTGTATCCTTATTTTGTGGCCGATCTCAACAAGGTCATTTTTTGTCAATACCACGGGAACAACACATGTTTTATCAAATTTCTGCTTTTTCTGTGTTCCACCCTTTTGATCCTTGCCACATCTTTTCAAAATAAAGGGGGTTCTCAGCCCCTCAGCCCCTCCTCCACCATATTATGAAAGCTCCTCTTCCTCTGTCTCTGGTGAAGGTGACTTATCATCTTTCTGTGACTCACGCTACTCTTTTTCGCCCACTCCTGCAACGTGCTCTTTCTCTACGCAAGACTTTTCTGCATCTTCCTTCTTTTTCTATTCTATTAGGGTACACACATCTTTCTGAGCGGCCTCCTTTCTTTTCTACGCAACCGAACTTTCCACACCCATTCTTGTTCTAGCATATAATTCTTATGAGGCACGCCACTCTATAGGCCATAATCCTACGATCTCTTGCATGTCCGTTTCTGACACCAAGTAGGGAAACTGGTGCCATTTCTGCTCTGGATCCTTCCATGCTTGGATATAAACTCTGCGGAAGTTAGCCTTGAACACCACGTAGGCCGACAACTATGTGAACAAGGTTGGGGACAACCTTGGGTGCTGATTGATTGCCATATGGAGATCCATTTCCATAAAAGTCAAAAATATCTTTGTTTCTATAATCTGCGCAAAATCCTTCGTAGACCATAAAGAGGCAAATTGCATGGCCTCTGAGAGTCCTTCCTTGAGAGGAGGAAATTGGCTATCCTCTGGCAATCTCCATGCAACGAGAACAATTGATAGCAGCAACCAAGCATAGTGGAATGACTTGGTTTCCTCCTGGGCCTCTCGGAAATTCTCTAGGAACTCCTAACAAAGGTACCTGACCCAATTAAATTGTACACCTTTCATTCACTTTGTAGCAAGTGAAACTATAGGCACCAGAACTTCGTCCACACAGATTTTTCTCATAACCTTTCCTGCTAAAATATAGGCAACAAATTGATCTGCCTATTCTGAAATAGAGATAATGGAATACCCTTGTGAATTTTTTAGGATGCTGTATTCCTTCTTTAGCTTGTCTGCAAGATCTTTCTCCCCAATATTCCCTCTAAACTAACTAGCCATAAGCACCCATCGTGGACCAGTGTGAGGAGTCGGCGCACACATATCGTATTAATGTAGGTGCAGTGATAATGTGACACCAATAGCAAATTGGGCAACCTTGATTGCTCAACACTGCGGACCCATTCGATCGGCTCCAATTCTATAACAACCGTTTCTTCATAATAGATATTTCACATATATTTATCCTTCACCAAATGTGGAAACTTAGTGTGGTCCGCGAGGTCCCAATCCTCCATCTTTAACAACGAGATCTGCGTGAGTCGAGGACCTTAAAAGGGGACCTTCTTTGGTAGCAGGGGCATGGATACTTTAAACTTCTCAGTATCAAGGTACTTCGTTACCTTTTCTTTTCCCTTCTATGGAGGGATATAATTTGGAAGCCTCCTCATGGGTTCGATCCCCTTGGCATCCACATCCTCGATGCCTTGGAATTCTTCTTCCTCAAGGTCCACCACTTATTCAGGTTTCTTATCCTTTTTCTACGAGTTTTTCCTTGGTGACATCCTCACTGACACCTTCTTTTGCTTCTCCTTCATGATTGTTTTGGATTAGCTGGTTGTTTTTCTCTAGTAGGGGTGTGCTTTGGTGTAGGCGACCTCGGCGTTGTAGGCACTGTTATGCTCCTATACCAATAGGTGTCATATTTCATGATTGACTTGATGAGCTCTATAATATGTTCATACATTTTCTTGTTGCAAAGGTTTTCCATATTTTCAAAAAATAAAAAAATTTAAAAAATGTAAAGAGGGTATACCCTAAAAGAAAAATCAAAGGATGAAAAGAATAAGATAGTCAAAAAAGTGAAAGAAATGAACCCCAAACAAAGAAAGACTAGGAAAGTGTGCGAGTCTAAATGCCACTACTTTTTCATTTTCTATAATAAATAATTGTGTGCAGCTTGTCACTTATGCCACAATTCATGAATAGCCAAATAGCTTAAACTTGGCTAGTTCATATTTCAATTTCATGTTTTGGAGATAGAGAATAAAAATCTGACCAAACAGTGTAAACTTGGCATGTAAGTAGATAGGTAGAGTAAATAAAAAGGAGCTCAACAGTGTAATCTGAGCCCTTGGATGTAATAAGTGCAGAGTTAGGTAGGCTTGCCATGTAAAAGAAAAAGAAGATTGATAAGGGTTTGCTAGTCTAAGTGCACCTAAATAAAGAAGAAAAAAGGTCAGGATAAAGTAGGTAGGGTAGGTAGATGGTGTTGCAGAATCACTTGTGATGGATAATGTCTCTAAGTGTGTTAATTTTTACTTTTATCACAAGTGTAAGGCAGACATTACACTTGATGTAGTTCAAGTAAGGCAAGGTCAAATAACTAACTTCCATTCACATTTTTCCCTAAAGATTTCACTAATTCCCCCTAAAGTATTAAGGTCCTTGAAAATCAAAGGGACTCAGAGCATTTCTCTGACTTTTGGAAGGACTAGACCCTTGGCCCAATAATTTACAAAGCCTTAGTACTTAGTATCATCCATTAACCATTCATTTCATTTCATAAAAGTCTTTTCCTAAGTAAAATATTATTTTACTTAGGAACAATGCACAATATCACTTAAAAACCCCTTTTTTTTTTATCTTTAGCCTAAGATTAAATATATACTCAAAATGTTTTAACCTAGCGCTTCCATTTCATTCATCATATTAATTCCTAACTTATATTATATAAATCCCAAATAAACATTCACCCTTCCCGTATTATTTAATTATTTACAAATACCCAAATCATTATATACCCCGTCCCGGTTAATTATAACCATAAACATAGTTCAAAGGGATTAATGAATTTATCTGAAATTTGTTAAAAGCCTAAAATCCCCGCTCCGCAAGGGATTAATTAACCCCTAAGTTTAATTAAGAACCACCCCCCGACCAATCACATTGACCCCGATATAATTAAAATATTATTTATTAAATCGGGCCCGCCACAGTTAAAGTCCCACCGTACCTCACTTCCCGTCCGCCGTCTGATCACTCCCCTATCATCCAACGGTCATTGCTAATATTGCTACCCCCTTGGTGATCATGCTTTAACGCACGATCACCAGGCGGTTTTCCCTCCGTACTCCTGCCACACTTCATGCAGTCTATGTGATCACTCGCCCTCGGCCCGATACCGCCTAACTCCAAAAGTGGTGTGATCCTGTACCGCTTACTGCTCTTCATAAAATGACAAAACATCATTTCCCTGCCTACGTCAATTGCCCGATAATCCAAAAAAACCCGCCAACCTTGACTTTGTTAAATAAAACGAACAAAATGTCATTTTCACTGTTATATGTTGCGACCCGTGCTCCCATGCAAAACAACGTCCAAGTCAACTGTTCGAGCTTTCAGACCACCACCTGGTTAAGAAACTTGCAGTGACGTAGCAAAGAACCTATTATCCTTCCATATTGGCACTATTCACTTCCTTGATACATGTATTTATCCAATCTACACTAAAACCCTGTAATTTTGGTTTTCTACTGAAAATTCTACAAGAAAGGGCCAAATTCAGTTCTAGTCCAATCTATGTTTGCCATATAAAGTTCCCAACCTGCTGCCTTGCCTATTTTCCACAGAATACCCCCAATTCCATTTTTGAATTCACAAGAACCAAAGATGGAAACCCCTATATCCCTGAATGTCGCACCCATGAACGCTCCTCACAAATGCTTACCTTATCTACCTTTGGTCGATAAATATTTTCAGATAAAAGACTTATCTAGTGATAAAAACCAACTTCAGGTCTTTTGCCAAGCCATAGATAGTTATCTGAATAGGTCTGACATTTTTGGACTGTGGGAATCTAACCTTCCCATGTATTTCCTCCCCTTAGTCCATGTTTTCCCAGATATAATTCATCAATGTTGTGCCAATTATGATCCTAAACAAAGAGTTGTTATGTCCCCAAGCCAAATAGTCCTTTTTCCCATAACTTCTCAGTCCATCAATGAAATGTTATAGTTCCACTCCAGTCAGCCCCTCACCCCTATTTCCATGGGATATTTAATTGAAAAAGCATCTCAGTTGTCCAAATCAGAAGTGAACCGTATCAGTCAAACCTTCATGTTACCAAAGCACCAGCCCAAAGGTCCACCTCCTTATCTGCAGACTTGCTTCACTAAAACTGGAATACTCTTTATTGATATGATATCCCTGATTATTGGATTTAACTCTAGCGAATATGTTGATGATATCACCCTAGTGTTATTATCAATCTTTACTCCAAGACAACCCCCTGCTGTCAGATGTGACTATGCCTCCTATATTGCCAATAAAATCCATGACCAATTCCTGAATTTGGAAAGGGAAGGAGTCTTCAAATACACCACATTCATCTATCATCCTATGTTATATTATCATTAAGATAACTTTCATTTCCTTATCAAGAAACTTGAACCAAAGGAAATCCAAGGTCTGTTATCTTTTGGAGTCCAATCTTTCATAATACCATTGAGTCGCCTTACACCTATAGTGAGTTCATTCACCTATTTGTCCATCCAGTAACCACTCTGTTGACAGGAGTTTCCCTCCTAGGATCAATGGTGACATGAAGAAAATTCTCCAGCTCTCTAAGTAGTACAGGATAGGTGACTGGTACTTATATAAGAACCACACAGAAATAAGGATATAAGGGTGTGAACTTTGCCCATTCAAGCTACCAAATTATGTTGCAATGAGATTGTTCGCATTGGAGTATTTCAGGCAGATAATAAATGTAGATTTTGTGCACTTTTGTAGTGCCAAGAAGAAAGCTCAACTAAGAATTAAGAATCAGCTAGGCCCTTTTGTCTCCAACATTAGAGATGCATGGAAAGAAGCTGAAATTTTCTATAAGATCACCTTAGTTTACGAAAGAGTTTTAGGTGGGTACCATATGACCCCAAAAGTTTTATATGTGACAGAAAGATGAAGAATAGGTTATCCCCATATATTCACCATAGGATCCCAGAAATTGAGTAGTTTGCAAACTTGGATGAATGGATAGAGGGGACCTTGGTAGAAAATGATATTGAACAAGTCAATTTTGAGAATACTATGAGAGATCTTGAGAAAACCCTTGACCTGGATTCTTTTGGGCATGTACTATTCAAACTATCTCAAAAATCAGTAATTAGTGCATCCATTGCTGGAACCTCTCAACAACCTCCATAGGAAGTCAACCTACCAGCCACAGGAACATCCAAAGGCAAGGAAGTAGAGACCACAGAACAACCTATAATGTCAGATCAACCTGAAATTTCCAAAGAACAGGGTCAAGTGCCAACTCCTCAAGCTCAAACCAATGTAGTAGAAAGTCCAGTTTTGCAAACTCCTCTAAATGAGGAAAGAAATAAAAAGAGAGACATGGAAACTACTATGCTTGCTAGTGGACCTACAGGACAGCCTAGGACAAAAAGGCAAACACTGAACCCTCTTTCAGAAGAGGAAATAAGTGATGAGACTATAGATAGTCAAAGAGAAGAAAGAAAAATTACCCAGCAAACGTTTCCATTGGGAGGAACATCCACTAGCTCACAGAGGCAGGAGCTAGAAAGACAACATAGTGTAGAAGCATCATCCCTCAGGCCACAAAGTAAAGAGGCCTTAGATATCAAGAAGACATTCACAGAAATAAAGGCCAAGAACGATCCATTGAGGCTTCAAATTTATAATCAATATTTAAAAATGGCCCCTACGAATCAGCAAAGACTAATGTCAGTCTATGACATTAAAGAAGGCAAGATGGTAATGAGCTACTTCAAGCCAAAGGTGCAACAACCTCAGTCAACAGCAGATTACATCAGAACAAACTTGGAGGTCTTGGCAAAGGATATTCATCGTTTGGATCAAATTGAACTTCACAAGCAAACTGGAGAAATGGTCTATTCAACATTGGCTGGTAAAGCAATGATGGCCCACAAGCTACAAAATTCCTTGGATAATACAACGGCCCAAATGCACCTAGACAAAGCCTCCTCCCTGGCCAAGGATAATAGAATAAAATCATTAGAAGAAATCATCATTGGATTGGGACATGATCCAAAAGATGTAAAAGATGTAGAAGCATTGATCAAGAAGAAAGAAGAAGACATTGCTGTCTTGGGGAAATAACTAAAGCTACCTCCTTCAAGGCACCCACAGACTGCTGAGGTTATAAAACAAAAATCTGAAGAAGAGATGCTGGATCTACTCTTGAAAGGAATTAGAAAAAGCACTGAATGACAAGTAGGGAAATTCAACCTCTCAACCTCCTGATGTAATACCTATAGTCTCAACAACAGTCCCCTCTACACTTGGGACAGTATTAGCACCAAACATCCTAGAAGCCACAACAGAGGTGGTCACAGGTATAGCAACACCAAGAACATCACAAGGAAGCAGTGCCAATTTGAGCACAAAAGAGCTAATAAAGTCAATGGAAGACATGAAACTACAAGTTTTAGAATTAAAACAGGGAAAAGAACAGTTGGCTAAGATGGAAAGAAATTATGATCTCTGAAAGATAAACGTTGTAGAAAAAACAAGGGAGACTAAAGCATTAGAAAATAAAGTGAAATCATTAGAAAAAGATCTCACTTTTGACAAGCCTTTGACAGAGATCAAGAAAATTATTTGGGCCAACATCATGCAATCCATAAATGATGTTTGGCCATCCATCCAAGTGATCTTTGAATAAATTGATTTAGTGAAAGCAACACAGGGAGAAATTCAAAAGACAAAAGCACAATTAGGATAAATTCTTGATGAAGCCAACTGGCTCATACATTTTTTGAATAACAAGAATAAGGAACAAATGGAAGAACTTGGCATCACAGACAGAACAAAGACTATTTTGGAAATCAAAAGGGTGCTAACCAAGAAAACTTTGATGCAAAATTTAGATAGAAGATGTCAGGATATGCAGGTAGAGATTAATTCTTTCATGGAGAATTTTGCTATTTTGTAGAATAAAGGGCTACCAAGTCCTTTAGTGATTAATGACCAATTAATGAAGCACAGAGATTATGTAGACAAATTGAATAAGTATGCTAGAAATCAAGATAGTTCATCAACAAGTGCATCAATAATAAAAGCACTCCCCACAGGTCGAGTTCTCTATGACAACTTAGAGAACTTATTCTATGTTGAGCATGAGATAAATCACCTGTTCCCAATCCAGCCTACCTTTTTCAGATATACAGAAACTGATGAGACTCTGAAGAAACTTCAAAAACACAGATTGCCAAAACAAAAATGGTGGGAAGACATGTTGGAAATTTTGTAAATTTATCCTTAGTAAAATGTAAATTTTGGGCTATTTACCATAGTAAGATGAAAGATGAACAGGGATCAAACAGGTCAAAGTGTATCAGAACAGGTAAAGAGTATCAGTCAAAATAGGACAGCCAGCACAGAGTTACTAAAGAAGACAACAGCAAGCCAAATCATAAGGCCTGCCTCCAGCACACTCAACAAGAATAGGAACAACATAACATCAGTTTACCTTTCTCCTATCTTCGAGGCTAGTTGTCTCTATTTTCTTGTAACTTATTCTTAGTCATCCTAGAATATATCTCACTCTGTTATGAGATATTTTTTGTAATTTTTTTTGTATAAATACCCCCTCAATTGGAGTATTGAGGGTGGATTCTTAGACATTGCTGTAATATTGATTATTTTGGAATAAAGTGCTGTTGGACCAGCTTTTGTATGGCTTACTAGATAAAGAATTGATGCAAAGGACTTTCCACATATTTCTCAAATCAAACACCAGATCAATAAGTCCTCTATACCTTGTGTTTTAAAGTTTTCCTTGTTTCTTATTTCATCTATGTTTCATATCTGAATGATAAACAAAAAAGAGTAATTCAGAATATTCTTGATTGCACTCTGTTTTCAATCGTTATTTCTATTTTTCTTCTAAATTAGGATAAACAGTGAAATCTTAATTGCTCCTGTTTTCTAGTTCGTTCACTTTGATTATTTATTAAAGAATACTTAACTTCTCTTTATTAGTAATCATTCAGGTTCCCTTTTCAAATAGGTTGAAGGATTCTTAACTGCCCTTCACCCATTTTGAAACCATTCCATTTATTCTATGTCTTCATTTGTTCCCTGTTTAACCATCTTGCTCTGTGAAACCATCCTTTGTTAAGAAACCTAATCCAGTTAAGCGATTTTCTTTGACTCCATTAGCCCAATGGCCTAAACTAGTCAGTCTTATGCCTCTTCTATTGAATCTCACCACCCAAACTCAAACAAAACTCCTAAACTTCATAACTAGCCTAATATCTTTAAAAAAAAAGCAAAAAACTTAAAGAGAGAGCCCTCTCTGGATACAGTTTGGCTAGATTCTGTATCTAAAAGATTGGTTTGTGGTTACCTCAGACCCCTTTCCCCTTCTTACAACTTTTGGGAAAATCTGAGTGATAACAGGCACAACAGTTGGAGCTTCCATACTTACAACTTCTGGGTTTGTTACGTCAGAGACAACATCATCACCACTAATAGTTTCAGTAGGGTTTGTTGTAGACATTTTCTCAAGAATAATATTTCGGTTTATCTTAGGCAATTCGGCAAACACTATGTTACCAGGAATAATGTCCGTTCAGATGCTGTTATTCCCTCTAAGATTGGTGGCTATCTTAGAAACAAACAAGTAAAGTCTACTTTTGCTTTCCTTTATAAAAATAGATAGGAGTGGAACAAAGGATACCAACCTTAGTCTTGCGCTTGATTTCCTCTCCTTCCTGATAGAGCTTTGCTGCTTCTGCTTTGTCTACCCAACTTCAAAGAGCACCTATGGAATCACAACAACATACTACTATCGAAGAACAAAGATCTATATTCATAAATAACACAAGACCAGATGGGTGTTAACCATACAAATGCATATATAAACAAGTACACAAGAATATGGAGGAAAACTAAAATAGCTTTATTAAGATGAAAAGTAGCAAGAGGATTACAGCCATATATTCTAACCCAGCATCATCCTCCAGCTAGAAAGCCCTTCTTCACCTCAAGCAAAGCTTAGATCACCCAACACTATGAATGTACACCAGAAAACCAACAACACTTCTCTCTAAGATACAAAATTCCAGCCTCCAACCCTCTAGATCTCTGGGATGATAGATCCATATATAGGTTTTTGCAAAGGTGAGAGTCAGCTTTGGGTTTTTGATTAGTGTCCTCTCTCTGATAGTTCTTGGTTCCACTTGGAGATTTCATTGATCTCTTACTCATCCTTGAGCGAATTCTGAGAGGAAAGTGTTATATGAGAAGTTTCTAGAAGATTCCTTGATTATCCACTTAGCAAAATTGTCTCTGCCACTTGTCTATTCTCGTCCACCGCACCCTGTAGAAGGACTTTTCAGCATACATCTGTTAGGCCCCTATACTACTAGTGTAACCCCTTATTGTTGTTAGTATAACCCATTGATTATATTGATGTACCCATGTAGTGCCCATATTGTTACTATTGTGTCCCATAGAAGCCCACTATTGTTATTATTGTGCCCTTACATTATTATTGTTATGTAGGCTCTGATTATGTTATGACCCCTTAGACTCCTATATATAGAGAGGAGGTC
>APFE031651278.1:54629-68328 GCA_000404065.3 Pinus taeda
ACAGGGCTTTCAGTATGGTCCAGTTTTGACCATTTATGAGCAGTTTTCAGTGGAGAACTTCTGGGAGATGATGTAATCAGATGACCTTGTTCCTTTAGGCAGTGAAGCAACACTTTTAGGGACATAGGAGCCCTCAGTTTATGGACATTTATGATTGGGGTTGAAGTGCCCAAAAATGTCTATAACACACTAGGCTCACAACTAAATATTCCCAAAATGCTTGGCTCATAGGTGACAGACAACAAAATTCAACAACAAGTCTTAGAGTGCAAAGTGTTCTCTGTTGGATCGATATGCGTAATTTATAGGGGGTATTGAATTCAAATCTAACCGTTCACCCCAAATCTTGATAATAAATGCTATTTTGGTGGCACATCTTCAAAGATTGTTGCCTTAATTTCCACCACCCCACTCCTCTTAACCGTTTTCCTACCATCTAGTCATGAACACTGACTCCAACTGTCAATTTCTGACTGGGCTATGCGGTGCCTTCCCCCATGACACAAATTCTTGAGGGCAACTTTATTTGGTGCATCTTCGTCACTCTCCATGTAGCTTTCTCACTGCTTTTTCCTTCAAACTGGGTAGTGTAGTTTATAGTACCACGCCCCCTTGCAACTACCTGGAGCACTAAGACTATCCTACTGCCATATAGTCATTGTGTAGGATCCCCTGTATACAACTTCAATCTGCTCCCATTCACTCTTCCCGGGAAGGGTTTCCCATTCAAATTCGCAAGATGAACTGCGACTCCATATGCAATTTCTTTGAAAATATATGACCCTAACGAATGCATCTGGAATTTAACCAGAAATTTAGTGAATTTACTATCATATAACATGACAAGATCATTTACCTTGAATGTGCGAAGCTTTATGTGGCGATCATGCCATGCTTTTTCATGTTCCTTTTGTAGTTGTTGATGGAATCTTTCCAAAACTCGGTCTTCTTCAAACTCCATGATCTACGCTAGCCATTCTTCCAAGGCCTCGCAATCTGTTATATTTGTTAAAGCTTCTACGCGCAGACTAGGCACAATTTATTCCATTGGCATTACAACTTCGACCCCATATACTAATCGGAATGGCGTTTGTCCTGTCAGCTTCTTACAAGTAGTCCTATAAGCCCATAGTACTGTAGGTATGTGCACGTCCCAATCATTCCACTGTGCATTGCAGATCTTCATCAGTGAATTCTCCAAAATCTTGTTAAAGCCTTCAACAATTCTGTTTTCCTATGGGTGATATGGTGTACTCTTCTGATGATAGACCTCGAATTCCTCAGTCAACTCGTTGATCATTTCGTTCAGAAAGTGTGTACCCCTATCACTCATCAATACTTTTGGGCAGCCAAATCTGGTTAAGACATATTCAAACAAAAATTTTGTGGTCGTAGTGCCTGTACAATCCTTAACCGGATGTGCTTCCACCCATCTGATTATATATTCCATTGTTGTGATAATATAGCACACAATCATTTTCTTTTCAGGGGGCTGAATTGGTCCAACAAAATCAATCACCCACTTCTCAAATTCCTACAGAGATACTTGAGGATGTAGTGGTAACTCATCCCTTCGTGATGGTTGGCCAGTTCTTTGACATGCATCACATGCCTTACAGTATGCCTTGGAATCCTTGTGCAATGTTGGCCACCATAGACCTACGCACAAAATATTCTGTGCAGTTGCTTTGTGTGCATAATGGCCTCCCGCAGCTCCTCCATGAGCTTCGGTGATAATGCTCTTATGCTCAAAGTCCGGAACATATCTTTTCAGTATCTCATCTACCCCCATCTTGTATAAGTGTCCCACAATGACTGAAAAAGCAGTTGCACGAACAACTAATTCCTTCTTCTATGGATTGGTATGTCCTTTAGGCACCATTTTGGTAGTTAGGAAATGAATAACTTATGCAAAATGGTCATCCACTACACGCACCATAAAGAGATGCGTATCTGGAAACCCTTCCTCCAAGTTATTGGGATCCTCGCCTATTTTGATTTGCAATAGATGGTCATGGCCAACGTTCAGCCTCCCCAGCTTCACAATCAATTTGAAATCATACTCCTAAAATAATAGCAACCATCTTTAGATTCCCCCCACCAACACATGCTTGTTGACCAGGCAATTTAAGGCAGAATGATCTAGATACATCTTGAAATTCCCTCCTAACAGCTAATGCCTAAATTTTTACAATGCATAGACCACGGCAAACCCTTCGTGCTCAGTCATTGTATAGTTTTTCTTGGCCTTTGACAATTTCCTATTTGTGAAGGCTATAGGATGGTCCAAATCTTGTTCGCCTACCTGTGTTAGCACTACACTTAGCGCAATGCAAGAAGCATCCACATGTACGTGAAACTATTTTTTCCAATCAGGAAATACTAATATTGGCACAGTGACCATCTTTTATTTCAACACGTCTAAGCTGTGCTAACACTCCTCGTTCCAACAGAATGTCACATCCTTCTTTAGCAGCTTCTCCGTGGGCATGATGATTTGAGCATAAAATTTGATAAATTTTCTATAGTAGCCCATATGTCCCAGCATTGCGAACAGTTTCTTGACATTCCTAGGGGCCTCCAAGATCATAATCACTACAATCTTTGTAGATTCCACCATCTATCCTTGCTTGCACACAACATGACCCAGCAAGATCCCAAAAGGAACACAATAGATTCACTTTTTCAAATTTAGCACGATCTGGTATCTTCGATATGTATCCAACATCAGGCACAGGCTCACTACATGGCACTTTAGTAATATGAACACTGTCTAATCATCAAAGTACACTTCCAGGAACTTATGAATGAACTCCTTGAATGTTATTATGAATACGCGGGAGAATATTGCAAGTGCATTATTCAGTCCAAATGGCATCACAATATATTGAAAAGAACCACAGTCTGTCACAAAGGTCGTTTTTCTTCTATCTTTTGGTGTAATCTTGATTTGATGATATCCTGAGAACCCGTTAGTAAAGGAGTAGGCCTTCTGCCCTCCAACATTTTCTAACACTTCATATGTAAACGGCATTGGAAATGGATCGTGAACATAGGAATCGTTAAGCTTCCACAGATCTACACAAATCCTTATTTCTTCCTTTTGTTTCTTCTCTTAGACCACTATTGGGCTCACCCAATAAGATTCTTAAATAGGTTCTATGATGCCTGCCTCCAGCATCTTATTCAACTTTAGGCGAAAATTTTCCTTATACATAGGATTAAGGTGATATAACCTCTGCTTAACAGGTTGTTTCCGACTTCAATGTGATCTTCATAATGCCCAAATCACCAATTATGCCCTTTAAATCTGAAAATTTGTAGGGAAAAGGTCCTGGTACTAGCGAAGTAGTTCAACAACATTGTCTACTATAGCTTCATCCCAATAATACCTAATATTTGTGAACTTTGGTTCAGCTTCAGTTCTAATGTTTACCTGTCTTGTCTTCAAATTTATCTACCTGCGTCCCATTTATGACGTGCTACCCTTCAGTTTCTAGAATATTAATATTTCTTGGATCATCTACCTCCTCTTTAGCGGTCACAATATAGCATTCTAATGCATGACGCAATTGGGTGCTCCAATCTAGTTGGGTCCACTACTTAGGTTCCTTAAGCATCCTGAAAATAACCGCTTTAATCTCCTAAAGTGCTTCGTTAATGCTTTCAAACTCATATTCAAAGCTGAAGGTCAACAAGGATCCTTCTCTTAATATATCCCATTCTGAGGTACCTTGGCAGATTTCTGTCTCGAGATACCAGTTAATAGATATGTTATCCAGGGTGTGACAAAAGATATGCACCCATTTAGGCTGTGGTTTTGTCCCCCATATCTTGGTCCATTTCGCTAGGTGATCGCATGGATCATCCTTTTCACTATACTTCTATACATTCTTGTGTTAGGATGCCCAAATCGTAACTTCATCATCTGCTTGTAATCCATCCATCTTGCAAAACTATATTTGTGCATACCCCACCATCATGCAGGCATAGCATGTAGCGCCAAATACAACACTTGAAACTGGTGGTCCTAAGGGAATTCACACTCAAATTCATCCAAAAACAGATCTATGTCAGTTAAAGCACCATAATAAGGTAATTTTCTTACCTCCAACAAAACATAGTGCAACGATTTCATCAACATATTACATCGCAAGGTAGAAACTTCATGTAAATGATTTTGCTAATGCTCCAATTCTTCATCCAAGTCAGAGGTATAGGAGCTCTCCCCCTCCCATGCAATCCATCCATCTACGATCGGATTGATCCAATCTTAATCTCATGTGGTTATTTTGTAGATTGGATCCAACTCATCATCACTTTCCTCATAATCGTAGACCGTTCCGTATAGGTGCCCCTTCCACAGAATCCAATGGCACTACCACCCTTAGTAAATTTTTCTTGAATGCCATAGACCTTTTCTTCAGGCTAATAACCCCATTCATGTGGATAGCCCAATTAATTCCTAGCAGCGTGGGGTAGGGATTACTGTGATCAACAATCTCTATGACCTTGAAGTCTTCCAATGCACTTGCATCGTAAATATCAACCGTGACACGATATAGTCATCCCATAGGGATGATTTTCTACTGGTTTTCCATTCTAAGTTGGATTGGAGACCAATGCAGTGCATGTATCCCCATCCTCTCCCATTTTTTTTTGGTAGAACGTTCACATCAGACCCCAAATCCAAGATGACCTAGTTCATTTCATAGTCACCAATTTGCACTTTTAACCTCATCTATTGCCCTGTTTGTGCCTTATGGCCAATATTTCTGACCACGCGGTGCGCATCAGGTGCCTTTTCCTTACTAATGCATTTATTTATTAATTCTTATAGGCATTCAATAGCCTTGCTATCGCACAACAGTTTCATGTAGGTCTCAAAAAAAGTGGTGAGTACAGAAGGATCAATGTCTGCAGGTGCACTGATTTCTTGCATCTTGCCTTGGTTTCCTGAGGTGGAGGCCTTAGTGGAGCTCTTCTTGGCTTCCATAAAATTTTCCTTAGCATGATTCATATCAAAGTCAACTTCTTTCTCTAGGGCCTTGTGGACCCATCCATCTTCTTCAGGATATTTACCTTTATCAGTGCGAGTCATCATTCCAGTTCTCAGCACAACATTAATGCTTTGATCCTCCTCGTGTGGCTCAACTCTCATCATCTGTAAATTCTGCGTAGGCTGCTGAGGCTGCACTTTCTTCTCTTGCATCTTGGCTATCAACACTGGGAATTCTTCTATAGTATGGTCAAACTGTCTGCAATATTGACATGACAGGTGTGTTAGATTCTGGCACTCTCATGCATAGTGCTCGAGTTGTCTATAGTTGTAGCATATAATCTGACCGTGACCTCTACTAGGTCCTCCTCCTTGGCCCCTTCCTCTTCCTTGAAACCCTTTGCGTGCCCCTCCAGTGCCTTAATTTGGAGATCGAGTTTCTGCTTGCATATGGTAAGTCAGGGTTCTCTCCATCGTCAACTCATAGCTTCGATAGTGGTGCTCATCATGGCCCACAGATTTGCATAAATTATAGAACAAATGCTGGGGTGTCTTAATGAATTTATGAAGTAAATGGAAATTATCTGTTGCATGTTTCCCAATAACTTGAAAAATAGCACACCATAGCATAGCTCCCACGGTTGGCCCTACCAGGGCTTCTGGATTCAGGGGAATTGGCCCCCCTCCTGTAATATAATTCGTGTACATGGGATAATGATCCTTATTGTGTCCATGGCCCTTGCAATTCAAACACTAGACCTCTGCGTGTGCTTCTGGTTTAATTTCCTTGTCTTTCTTCAAACTCTATATTTCTAAGTGTAAGCTCTCTAACTATGACTGGATCTGCTGTACTCCCAGGTTTGTATTCTGAATAGGTGATGCATGCAACCCCATCGCAATTTCCAAGGCTTCTGCCTGCATTTCTATGTTTTGTTGTGACAACACAGTTTTCAAGTGGGGAAAAAGCGAAGCGATAAATCATTCACGATGCTGGCTATTTGTGATTTGCATGTTAGCCTCTTTGATCTAGCACTTCAACCTCTAATCAAATTCCTAGGGTGTCTCATCAACCCTCATCATGGTCTCTTTAAATCCAATTATTGACTGTGAGTCTGATTTAGGTTTACTAAATTCTTTGTTGAAAGTCGTATTAGTCCCCGCTAGCGTTGCAAGAGGATTATCAGTGCAATACTTAATATACCAGGTTAGAACGTGATCTTGCAAAGTGGTAACCAACTGTGCCTTCTTTATATTGTCATCAGTTATCTATTGCGTTGTCCATACAACATTCACAAAACACCAGAACTGTTTTGGTTCTTCACTTCCTATGCCCTTAAAGACCATCATATTCATTGCATGCACCATACTAAATGGTGGAAGTGGAGGTGGAGTTGGAGTGGATGGATGATGTACTCGAGGAAAACCTTGCATTATCAACTGAACAGTGCTTCGCAGTGAAGTGTTCACTGCCCCTTCATCATCGCTTGAAGGAGGCCCGATCAATGGGCTATATTTGGGACCTAATCTCTCGTGATCTCTAAAGAGTCTTCCACTTCATGTAGCTCTGAAAATCAAGGCAATGAATTACCCATTCTTCACATAAGAGCATTTTAATCCAAGTATTCAATGATCTTAAATACTTACCTCATTGTCCCTTGAAGAATCTTTGTTGTAGCTGACTGAGGTATCAACTTCAAACTCTGTAACATATCCTCCTAAGATCCGATCTAGCCAGTGATGGCAACCCGTGTGATCTTATGTTGAGAGGCTTCTAGTCATCGCTGTTGAACATCAGAATTACCCTCTCCTTGACATCTTTTCTCACCTTTTTTCCTCTTTTTCTCATAATATTACAGAACTAATCAATGTTAAATGCTAGGTTTTGTCTTAATGAAAGCATTAAAATGATCACAATATTATATTTTCATGTTCTTTCTATTTGAATAGATTTTTGCAAATTACCTACAAAATGTAGCCTATTTTGCAGCTAACTGTGGATTCCGTAGCTACTCTCATGATTTGGTAGGTTCAAGGTGTCAAATGAAGAATTGGGCCACATGGTCATTTCTAGAATCATCTCCACATGGATTCTGTCCTATTCACTCAGTCCATATCGACGGAAAAGAAAGCCTAAGGTCATGGTCAAAGATGGAGTCAAAGTACGTTATCTGAAAGCAATATGACTCTTGATTTTCGCTTTCGTAGCTAATCAAGAGTCTAACAGTTCTGTTGCAAATCTAATTCAAATTAGCCACCTATAGGTAATCAAAAGTTTAAACAGTCCTATTTCAATTTGAATTAGCCACATATAGAAATTTTATCTCATAAACAATCATATTAAATTTAATTCGAATTAGCCACATGTAGCAAGTTTATCTCATAAACAGTTACCTTATTTTCCTTTAAATATCAGTTGCATGGAACCGAGTTAGAAGTTAGAACTTAGAAGGAATTACGTGTTAAGTTCAGGGTTTTTGTCGATACTCTGTATTCAAACTTCAATTTTTCATAATACAAATTTCTTGTTGCCAATGGTCCTTTAAAGTGCATCCTTAACTAGCTAGCATTCCAACCACGTCAATTGCAGAGGGCCCCTGCACTGAAGGAGGTTTTTCATTTTTTGCTTTTAGTTAAATTTTGATTACTTTGTTTTCAGCAAATCTGTTTTCTAAATTAGTATGATATTTCATTTCAGTTTTAATCAATAGCATAATGATAAATCACAACTGTGCAACCTTGTTCTTCTAAGACATTTCGTGGAGAAAATGACTCTGTTTCCAAACTGAATTAAGATTGAAGTAATAAGAATACATAGTTGCTTAGTTTCCTTACTATTTTGTCATTCATTTTCTTGGAATAGAATTTTCAATTAACTGTGTTAATGGATGTTTTCAAAATCCATTTCAATATGATGATGATCCTAAACTAAATGGTTAAATGTCTAATTCATACAGTGATTTAATTTACTCAATACATTGTTACTTCCCTAGAAACTTAGGAGCTAAGGTATAATTGATTTCTTGCATAACACTTCAAGAGGGTAATGCTTCACATTTGAATGTTGTAGAAATTCAAAAATACATTAGCTGTTTACAGTTAGTTTTACATGCTTTTACCTTTTTGCTTTCATATCCTCACTTAGTTGCATCACTAATATTCCCAATAATCATTTCAAGGAGATTGATTTAATCATATTCCAAAATTGAATGGTTGAATGTTTAATGAATGCAATCACTAAGTTATCTTTTGCATCAATTTCATTCTTGGTTTTGAGAACTAGATCCATGGATTAGGACTAATGATAAGATAAGATAGATGCTCTGTTTTTTTATTAGGTTCAAACTAGCCAACAGTTTTTGGTCCATTTTTAGGAAATTAGATTAACTTAGGAACCTTTCCTTTCCTTTAGAATTCATTAGATTCACTTAAATTTTCTCATAGTTTTAGGTTGTACATTCTTAGACAACAAAGAATAGAAACCCCCAAAAACAACATAAAATACAAAACAACGAAGTAAGAAAAAGGTTAACTAAGCACATATAGTGCACCACACATCATCAACTTACAAACCTCAGTTGGTAATTTATGCAAGAAATTTAGGAGACTAAATTGACTAAACATTTTGGTGTTGTTGCCAAGGAAGTGTAATTATGTAACCTCATCTCTTACATCTAAAAAATGATTTGCATAGAGAAAGAGACTCTAGGGGTAGATTCATAGCTACAGGCAGGAGTTTAATTCCTACAACACCACTTACTCCACCAAGACTAAGAAGAGATACACCTCCATCTCAAACTCATATTCCACATTTCACTAGCAATAGACTTCCTGAAGTTCTAAGGTCGAAAATTCAATTAAGAGTATCTCCTACTTCATCTACTGAGGCAGTTCTAGAGGAAGAAAATCTTGGATCTCCAACAAAAGGAGTAGCCTTTTTCACCTCTACTGGGGAACATATTTTAGCTGAAGAATTAGAAATTCCTAGTGGAGAGGGAGAATTAGAACATTTCTTCCACATACCACTGATAGAGGAACCAGAGGAAGAGCAATTAACCTTGTAGGTTGAATCTTATATTAACTTTGAAGAAACTATAATGGCAGGAAGAGAAGAAGAAGGTGAGGGAGTTCTAAATGGAGAATTTGCACTATTTGGAGGAGGAAGAGGTAGAGGAAATTATGGAGAAGGTAGATGAAATAGGGAAGTTGATAATTCTTTTGGATTCCCTATAGTTGATGAAGAAACAAATGTCACAACGAAAATATCTCACCTTCTGTCCTCCCAAAATTTCATGGATTAAAAAGTGAAGATCCTAAAACCTTTTTATTTGAATTTGAAGTCTTGTGCAGAACTTATGATTATTTACATGACTCTCAAAAATTTAAATTGTTTCCTTCAACATTAAAATGAGCTACTTTAAAATGGTTCATGGGATTGGTCACTCAGTCTATTAAAACATGGAATGACATGAAGAAAGAATTTTTAGACAGGTATTTGGATTATTGCATGCCTATCAATCACAAAGATTAAGTGTTTAACATGATGCAAAGAGAGGATGAAAATTTGGAGGATTTAATTGAAAGATTCAACTATAACTTAAAAAGAGCAAAAATTGAAAACTAAGATCAAGATACTTTAAAAGCTCTTTTATTAAAAGCCATTAGAGATGTGTGGATAGACATCCTTAACATGATGGGGAAGGGAGACATCTCTCAACTCCCATTAACATTGTATAATTATGTGTTCATCTCTCAAGAGGAAAATCTAAAACTGGGAAAGGTCCAAGAGATCCTTCTCTTGCTAGAGTGAATAAATCTGCAACTGGATCAGTGAGTAGGGAAGAAATTGGATACATGTTTGATGAATTTAAAACAGATATTCTAGGGAGCCTTAGTGAACAGATAGACACCCTTTAGTTACAAAACAAGCAGAAAGTTGAGACTGATGCTTTAGCTATTTTCTATCCTAAATGCATAAAGAAGCATGCTTTAGGAGAACACCCTTTGGATGCAAAAATCATAGGGACTTGTGTGATTTGTTCAGAAAACCATGAGACCAAGAGTTGTCCTTCAATTCTTGGTATTAAGGCTGCTTTTCGAGAGGAAACAATTTCAAATCCAATATAATATCTTTTCTTTGTCTCTAGAAGACCTTGGCAGGGTCCACAAAACCAGGGTTTTAACAACCAATTGTATATTCAACCCCCACCAAATTGGAATTCTTGGTAGAAACCTTGGCCTCAATCTCAAACTCAATCTTAACCTTGGGCTCAAGGAATGCAAAATCCCTATGGAAGATTCTCTCAATACTATCAATATCCTCCATCATATCCAAACTATCCTCCCCAATGAATTCCTCAACAAAATCAATAGCCCCAACTTCAAAACCAAAATACTCAACTTTCACAGCCATTCCCATAGAGACCAAATCAGTTACCTGCCCAACCATTACCAAACCCCAACAATAAAAATTCTTAGAATACCTATATGGTGGAAGGACAACAATTTCCAACTTATATTATCACTCCTCTAGATCTCAATGATGTCCAAATAAGATCTGGTAGGATATTAGAAAAGAAAAAGCTTTCTGTAGTTATTCAAGAACAAGACAATTATGAGGAAGATTCTCTACAGCCAAATAAAATTTTTGAAGGAACATCACTATAAAACTAGAATACTGAAAATGAAAAATAGAAAGAACCAATAAACTCAACTCCTATCATAGAGCAACTGCCAATATCTACTTCTACACCTCCTTTTCCTTAAAGATTACAAGTTGATAGAGGGGTAGAAAAACATATTATGTTGCCTAATTATGAATTACTAGATGAACTGAAAAATGTTTGTATCAAAATTCCTTTGTTACAAGCCATTAAGGAGATTCCAATTCTAGCTAAAATAATAAAGGAGTTGAGCATGAAGAAACCAGGAAGAAAAACAAAAGAAATAAAAAGAATTCAGTTGGCAGGAAAAATAACAGACATAATGATGGGAAAAATTGCCATACAAAAATATGTAGATCCAGGAAGTCCAGTTGTAAAAACACATATCAATGGAGATGAAATTCCGAATACATTGATTGATTTAGGAGCAACAATAAACATCATGAGCAAACAAACCATGGAACAACTCAAGCTTCCTAATCTTATTTATACACCTACATTACTGCAATTGGTAGATAGATCTGTAATCAAACCATATGGTGTGTTAGAAGATATTCCAGTGTCCTTGGACTCTTGGGAGTACCTTGTTGATTTTATGATATTAACCTCTAAGAACAATCTAGGAGGACATCCACTTATATTAGGAAGACCTTGGCTGGCTACAACTGATGCTTTCATTAGCTGTAGATCTGGTGATATGTATATCCTTGATGGTAACTCAACTAAGAAATTCACTGTATATCCTCCAGCAAGAACAATCACAAAGATAGATGACAAAGAATGGATTGATGATGGAAATGATATTCAGCCTCCCTTTACTATTTTAGCCATTAGTGAAGATAGTCAAATCTTAAATATAATGGAAAATTTTGAATCATCTCCAAAATATGAACATGATCAATTTCAAGAAAAATCCAATATTGAATATTTTTCATCTAGGAAGATGTCTCTTTATTCTATGGAAGAATTTGGTAGCTCTACAGTTGAAATTTTTCCAGGGAAAACATTGAACATAAACAATAACTTGGAAAAATTACAACAGGAAAAGCTAATCAAAACATTACAAAAACATTCTTTTGCATATGCATGGGAATACACCGACATGAAAGGAATTAGTCCTAAGACTTGTACACATCACATCTACATTGAGGAAAATTGTAAATCTATCAAAAAACCTCAAAGAAGGATGAATCTAAATCTTTGGGAAATTGTGAAAGAGGAGTTGCAAAAATTGGTGAATGTAAACTTCATTTACCCAATTTCAGATAGCTAGTGGGTTTCTCCTCTAGTGATTGTGCCTAAAAAGAATCTTAAACGAAGGTTATGCATTGATTATCGAGAATTGAATAAAGCTACCCTAAAATATCATTTTCCTTTTCCCTTTATAGATCAAGAGTTAGATACATTAGTGTTGGGTTGTGTTATATTCTTTCCATGTAGTTAATAGGGGGTTTGAAGGGAACCCGTAACCCCACTTTATGGGATCCGGGGTAGCGCCCCGGAAAATTTTGGTTTTGGACCCTATGTTAGGTTGGGCGGACCCACCTATGGTTTAGTGCATGATTTTCGCACATGTTTTTTGGATGCAATGGTTTTCGGTCCATGGTATTGGATGCAATGGTTTTTGGTCCATGGCATTGGATGCTTCGGCATGTATAAATATGTATTGTAACATTAAAAGGAACATAATGAAAAATCAAGCTGGTAATCTTGGTTTTGGGATCCAAGGGAAAATATCTGTGTATATGTGTTTTATGTGTTCTGCTCTTGCATTATTTATTTTCTGTGTTTTAGAATTCGTATGTAGGTAATTTTTGTACGGGGTTAAAACCTACATTTGGTATCAAAGTGCAGTTTTGGCTTCAAGGGGACGCCTTTGTTGCTGAGGGGTTTCACTCAGGCCTGTGGTAGACCCTGTTCAGTGGGAGATTTTCAAGATCAATTCTAGTGGTGAAAGAAGATGGCGAGCAGTGGAAAGATAGAGATCAATAAATTTAATGGTCAAAGTTTTGAGTTGTGGAAACTCAAGATGGAGGATCCGTTAGTGGATAAAGATCAGTGGATCATAGTAGATCCGGGTACTAAACCAATGGGAGTGTCCAATGAAGAATGGAAGAAGTTGGATCGGAAGGAAAAGAGCACAATATGATTGTGTGTCTCAGATTCAGTATTGCTGAATGTATCAGGGGAAGCTACGACGAAGGCTCTGTGGGACAAGTTAGGGATTTTGTACCAATCTAAGTCTCTGGTGAATAAATTGTTCTTGCAGAAAAAGTTGTATAACTTGAGGATGAAAGATGGAGACTTCGTGACAGAGCATCTAAACGCATTTAATACTGTGGTAAGTCAGTTAGCATCTGTTGATATTAAAATTTCAGATGAAGATAAGTGCATCAGTTTGTTGTGTTCTCTCCTAGATTCGTCGGATAGTCTGGTTATTGCAATAGGTAGCAATGCAACTGCCTTGCATTTTGATGAAATAGTCTCATCCTTGCTGACGGAGGAGATGAGACAGCAAAATATGGAGAGCCAGAATGTTGATTTCTTGTCTATACGAGGATAGTCCCAGAACAGAAACAAAAATAAGTCATTGAGTGGGAGATCTAAGTCTAGAGGGAGATCTAAATCTCCACGAAAACCTGTAAAGGTGGTGTGCTGGAAATGCTGAAAGGAAGGGAACTTCAAAAGGGACTGTAAATCTAAAGCTCCTCATAAAGGAAAGGGATCTGATGATGCTCCTTCTATAGAGGCGAAAACCACCTTAGATGAAGGTGGGGATGTGTACTTGGCTTCTTCAAGTACACATGTAGATCATGAGGCATGGTTGATTGACTCAGGTGCATCCTTTAACTTCACTCCCCATAGAGAGTGGTTCTGCGAGTATGAGAAATAAGATGGTGGTGATGTCTTCTTAGGGGATGATAGGAAGGATAGAATCATTGTTCACGGAAAAGTAAAGTTGAAGTTCGAAGGTGGAAGGGTTAGAACACTTCCAGGTGTTCTACATATTCCTGCATTGGCCAAAAATCTAATTTCTCTA
>APFE031651278.1:70128-82554 GCA_000404065.3 Pinus taeda
GGGCAGAGGCGGTGGATACTGCATGTTACTTGGTCAACAGGTCACCTTCATCAGCGTTGGAGGATAAGACTCCACAAAAAGTATGGACTGGTAAGAAACCCTCTCTTTCACATCTGAGGGTATTTGGATGTGATGCATATGTACATGTTCCAAAGGAGAAACGAACCAAGTTGGATAGTAAATCTGAAAAGTGCATCTTTATTGGGTATAAGGATGGTTTAAAGGGTTATAAGCTTTGGAACCCAGTCACACGGAATGTTGTGTACAGTCAAGATGTGGTGTTTAGAGAGGTGAAAGATGTTATCAAACATGAAGTCCAACCAAGGAACCTGTGAAGATAGAGTTTGAACTAAAGGAGGAAGAATCAAACTCTGTAGTAGAGGAGGAATTAGAAGATGAAGAGCCACAAACTCCGACTGTGAGAAGATCAGTTCGAGAAAGAAGGCAGCCAGAAAGGTATAGTCCATCTGCTTTCTGTTCAAATTTTGCTTTGTCTGTTACTGATGATGATCCCAGAACTGTGAAGGAAGAAGTGGATTCAAAGGATGGAAAACTCTGGAAAGAGGCTATGGTTGATGAAATGGCATCTTTGCACAAAAATGAGGCTTCGGATCTGGTGGAGTTGCCGGCTGGAAGGAAACCCATTGGCAGCAAATGGATGTTCAAGAAGAAGACAAATGCAGAAGGGAAGGTGCAGAAATACAAAGCTCGGTTGGTAGCAAAAGGTTATTCCCAGGTGCCGGGAATTGATTTTGGTGATATTTTTTCTCCTGTTGCCAAGGTAACTTCTATTAGATTACTTTTATCTGTTGCTGCTACTTTTGATTTTGAGGTAGAACAGATGGATGTGAAGACAACTTTTCTTCACGGGGATTTGGAAGAGGAAATCTACATGAAGCAACCTGAAGGCTTTGCGGTGAAGGGTAAGAAAGAACTAGTATGCAAGTTAAAGAAGTCTCTGTATGGGTTAAAACAGTCACCAAGGATGTGGTATCAGAAATTTGATACATTATACGGGGACTTGGCTTCACCAGAAGCAAAGTAGATCATTGTGTGTATTTTAAATTAATTGGTGACCATGTTATCTATCTGGTCTTGTATGTGGATGATATGTTGTTGGTTGGAAATGACAAAGAAATTATCCAGGATTTGAAGACCCAATTGTCCTCCAAATCGACATGAAAGATCTCGGTGCTGCAAACTATATTTTGGGCATGGAAATTAAAAGAGATCGGGCAAAGAGGAAGCTCTGGTTAAACCAGAGGAAGTATGTCGAGACAATACTGCAGAGGTTTAATATGCAGGATAGTAAACCGATGAAGGTTCCTATTCCTGTAGGCGTGAGGTTATCTGCTGACAGTGTCCCAAGACACAAGAAGAGGAAGAGGACATGTCCCGTGTTCCATATGCAAGTGCAGTCGGTAGCTTGATGTATGCAATGGTCTGTACTAGACTAGACATTGCACATGGGGAGTATTGATCAGGTTTATGTCAAAACCAGGGAAGGAGCATTGGACAGCAGTGAAGCGGGTTTTCAGGTATTTGCGTGGCACCAGTGATTATGGTTTGTGCTACCAAGGAAGACCAGGATTGGACAGAGTATTGGATATCCGTGGATTTGTTGATGCAGACTAGGCTGGAGATCTGGATTAGAGAAGATCTACAAGTGGGTATTTTTTTAACCTATTTGGAGATGTAGTCAGTTGGATGAGTAAGAAACAATCTGTACTGGCACTATCAACTACAGACGCAGAATACATGGCAGCCACTCATGCAAGCAAGGAAGTAGTTTGGTTGCAGAGATTGTGTTCAAGTATGGGGTTAGTACACGGAGCTATAAGGATAGACTGTGACAGCCAAAGTGCAATTTTCTTAGCAAAGAACCCTGCTTATCATTCAAAGACAAAGCACATTGATGTTCAATACCACTTTGTGAGGAATATGATAGAAGACAAAAAGGTGTTGCTGGTAAAGGTGGACACTTTGAGGAATACTACAGATGCATTGACAAAATCTGTGAGCTCTGAGAAGTTCTCTTGGTGTAGAAAAACAATGGGCATTTCAAGGCTAGGAAAATGACTAAGCTCTCCTGTGGCCCACTATGGAAAGAAAACAACAAGTGGGAGAATGTTGTGTTGTGTTATATTCTTTCCACATAGTTAATAGGGGGTTTGAAGGGCACCCGTAACCCCACTTTATGGGTTCCGGGGCAGCGCCCCAGAAAATTTTGGTTTCGGACCCTATGTTAGGTTGGGTGGACCAACCTATGGTTTTGTGCATGATTTTTGCACATGTTTTTTGGACGCAATGGTCTTCGGTCCATGGTATTGGACGCAATGGTTTTCAGTCCATGGTATTGGATGTGATGGTTTTTGGTCCATGGTATTGGATGCTTCGGCATGTATAAATATGTATTCTAACATTGAAAGGAACATAATGAAAAATCGAGTTGGTAGTCTCGATTTTGGGATCCAGGGGAAAATCTCTATGTATATGTGTTTATGTGTTCTGCTTTCGCATTATTTATTTTCTGTGTTTCAGAATTTATATGCAGGTAATTTCTGTATGGGGTTAAAACCTACAATTAGTAGGTAAGAAGTATTTCTCGTTTTTGGATGGTTTTAGTGGTTACAATAAAATTCAGGTAGCACCTGGATCAAGATAAAACCACATTCACCTGTCCATGGGGAACTTATGCCTACCGAGTACTTCCTTTTGGATTATGCAATGCACCTACAACATTCCAAGGAGTAGTACTAGGAATTTTTTTCTGATCTAATACCTGATTGTGTAGAGGTGTATATGGATGAATTTACAGTTTATGGGAATACAATTGTAGGAGCTTTAGAAAATTTGGAAAAAGTTCTTAAAAGATGTAAGGAAGCAAACCTTTCACTAAGCCATGAAAATGGTTTTATGATGTTTACAGAAGGGATTGTTTTAGGACATCACATTTTAGGAGATGGAATTAAAGTTGATAAATCTAAAGTTGAAGTCATCTATGAAACTATCAATTCCATGTTGTCAAAAGGATGTTAAAAGTTTTCTAGGATTCACAGGATACTATAGAAGGTTTATAGGAAATTTCACTAAACTAGCATCCCCACTCTTCAAATTACTCACCAAATATTATGAATTCAAATGGAATCATGATTTCCAGTCGGCATTTGAGACTTTAAAATAAAAAATCTCTAAAGCACCCTTCTTAAGAGGTCCAAATTGGAAACTACCTTTTCACATTTCAACAAATGCTTTAGATACAACTCTGGGAATTGTATTAGGACAAATCGATTTGATCCCCTATGCCATCTATTACACAAGCAAGAATTTGACTCCCACTGAGTTAAATTACATTGTAACTGAAAAGGAATACTTAGCTATTGTTCATGCTATTAACAAGTTCAGACATTACATAACAGGCTATGAAACCTTTGTTCATACAGATCACTCTACAATTAGGTACTTATGAATAAACCTATTACTAATGGCAGAGTTACAAGATGGTTATTATTCCTGCAAGAATTCAACATCGTTGTTCTAGATAGACCTGGAAAACAAAACACAGTTGCTGATTTCTTGTCTAGAATTCAAAATATCAAAGATGACACTCTAGTTGAAGATAAATTTCTTAATGAATATCTTTTTGCAGTAACTACTCAGACCCCTTGGTTTGCATATATTTCCAATTACTTAGTCACAGGAAAATTATCTTCACATTTGTTTCCTAAGGAGAAAAGAAAAATCATTCAAACAAATGCATGTTACTCATGGATTACTAATGAATTGTATAAAGCAGGTCCAAATCTCATGGTCAGAAGATGTCTTCGAGAAGATGAAATGCATGAAATTCTTAAGGCATGCCATGATGAACCTTGTGGTGGACACTTTGCTAACAAGAGGACAACCTATAAAATCCTTCATTTAGGATACTATTGGCCCTCCATCTTCAGATATGCCAAAGAATATGTCAAAAGGTGTGATAACTGCCGAAAGGTAGGAAACCATGTTCCTTAAGATGAAATGCCACTACAAACTCAGGTACTCTTTGAACCTTTTGAAAAATGGGCCTGGGATTTTGTTGGACTAATTATTCCTCCATCTAAACAAAAGAAGCATATTTTGGTATGCACTGATTATGTCACTAAATGGGTAGAGGCTAAAGCATTACCTTTTGCTAATGAAAAGTCTATAGTTAATTTTTTTTTTGAGGACATCTTCACTTGTTTTCGTGTTCCAAGAGAAATTGTGACAGATCAGGGATCTCAATTTACATCTAAAATGGTGGAAAGGCTTGTGGAAGGTTACAAGATCAAATAAATAAAGTCTTCTCCTTATCATCCAAAAGAAAATGGACAAGTTGAATCTACCAATAAGGTGATTGAAGGAATTCTCACGAAGACTGTACATCTACATAGAAGAGATTGGGCAGAAAGGCTTCCTGAAGCCTTATGGGCCTATAGAACTACATGGAGGAACACAACATGAAATACTCCCTATGAGCTTGTTTATGGGAAGCAAGTCTTGTTCCCTATAGAGTTTCAAATAAGAACCTTCAAGATGGTAGTCCAATTGGGACTGGATTTATCAGAAGCACAGAAACACAGATTGGAGCAACTCAATGAGCTTGATGAAATTAGGCAAGATGCAGTCAAAGAACCAGTATAGTCTAGCAGAAAAGGGCTAAATGGCATGACAAGTATATCAAGGAGAAGAAGTTTCAAGCAGGGGATTGGCACTTTTGTTCGATTCAAAATTCAAAGATTTTAAAGAAAAGTTTCAGAATCATTGGCGTGGGCCATATGAGGTTGAAGAAGTCTTTAATAATGGAGCAGTGAGAATAAGGACAATAGATGAAAGAAATGTACCTCTTCTTGTGAATGGTCATCGATTGAAGATATATCATAAGCCAATTTCAAGAGAGGATTTTATCAATATTTTCCAAGATAACACTGAAATGAAGTTGGCGAAGAAGAATTATTCTTCTCCACTAACTTAGCTTTTATTTTTCCTATACATATATACATAAAAGAAAAAACTTAATAATAATAATAATAATAATAATAATAATAATGTATAAGTATGAAACCAATAATTAATTGGCATACTTATACAGAAATACAGGGTGAAAATCAGAGATTTTTGACATCCTATATTTTCCATTTCCTTTCTATAATAAGTAGTGACATAAAGCTACATTCATTTGTAGTTCAAAATCTACAAATTCATTTCATTTTACCACTCTCATTCCATCTCACCCCATTTTCTCATTTTATTTTATAGTTTCATTCCATCTCACTCCACTTTCATTCCATTTCACTGTCATATTCCATTTCCATTTCATTTCACATTCATGTTCCATAGTCATACTTCATTTTTTATCATGTTCCGCCGTTGATTCCATTCTACAATTAATTTGATTCTGCAGCTCTAACATAATTATACAACTTACAAACAAATGATGATTGCAGGAAATTGAAGAATCTTGTTTTGAAGACCAATATGCTAAAAGGGTACCTATGGATCAAAACCAATGAAAACAACAAACGAAAAGGTTAAGTTCTAAAAGGTAAAGTGAAAAAATTTATTTTAAATAGGAAGGTTAAAACATAAAGCATATATAATATGGATACTCATATGTTTCCTTGACAAATCATCATTTGATTTGATTGCAATATCCATCATACTACATATCCACCACATCCTCCATATTCGTTGATTATTAACGGTCATGACTACGACATGACATACTTGTCTATGTTTCTCCATAACCCCTACTAGCTATTTATTTCATACAAATCCACAGTTCCTTTCACCATATTCGCAGCCAATTCATTTCATAAAACTAGAAAGGGTAATTCTCAAGGTTGAGAACTCTGCGTAGTAGAAGGCATGGGGCTAATTGTCATATCAAAACCGGTAGGAGAAAAGTACATGGAAGGATACCCATAGCTCAAATAAATGTTGTAGAAAGATGGACGGCTTAAATTCATCGGGAAATTTGATGGTTTTCATAAGGAGATTACAAAATCCTTTGCTCGATCTTTTGATGGTACAGAGGTAGGAATTGGAGATATCAAGTTTGTAGTGACTGAGTCATTCATGACTGAGCTTAAAAAACTTCCAAGGCATGGTGAAATATGGTTTAAGCACAAGGAGTTCCATAATGAATCATGGAAATTAATACTCAAAAACCCAGGTATGGATGTCTCTGTTTTTAGAAAAGGTATTCCCATTTCAGCTCTTAAAAGTAAGTGGAGGAACATGCTCTTAGTTTTACAGAAATTTATTACTTGTGAGGGGAGGTTTGGTTACATGTATGTCTACCATATCCATTTACTGATAAATTTATTAGAAAATAGAGAAATCAATCTTTCTTTCTTCCTGCTAAATAGTTCAAGAAGGATGGCCTCAAATGTGCAAAAGCGAATGTAGTTCAGAGATACAACCATGTATCATCACGGGCTAATAAAGATATTGATTGAGTTTCATTTAAAAAGCATAGGAGATACCTGGGAGAATTTACTTATTAGAAACCATTTCCAAGAAGCACCAGAGTCACCTAAATAAGATAAAGTTAGAAGAAGTAGAAGAAAGAAGACTGGTATAACTATTGAAAACAGACCCGAGTCTTCATTGTAGAAAGATGATGAAAAGTTAATCTCTGAAGAACTGACAGAAATCAGGAAGAAAATCAAGGCAAGAGGGAAGATAAGAAAGGAGAAAAAAGTCACAAATGAGGAGAATGTAAGTCCTCCACAACTTAGAAGGAGTTCTAGACTCCGAGGTTTGGTAAAGAAAACATCATCAAAAGGGACAGAGTTTATAAATTTAGATGAGGAAACCCCATAATCATCTCCTGTTAACATCTCTTCTGCACACAGTCATCAAAATTATCTTGTTCATCATTTTGAAGGTAGCCCAAGCAAAAGATATCCAAGCATAGACCCAGTGCAACAACAAATATATGACTATATAGAATCACTAGAGAAGAGAAGTGCCTCAATGAACCTAGAACCTTCTATCAACCCACAAGAACCTCTAATTGATGCTTTCAAACAGAAAATTTATGAATTAGAGATATTGAACAGACATATCAAACAGGAGAACATTAGTACAAAATGACTAATTAGTTACTAAAAAAACAACTAAAAGTTTCATATAAACTACCATTTTTTAGTCAGTGGCCAATAGTATCTAATTTACAGTATCTTATAGCGCGACCAACTTTTAGTCATTTTTAGCTTAGTCATTAATTGGTTTCCTCAATTTTACCATCTAGTAGTATATTTAGTTATAAATTTTGTCATTAATTTTTCATTGATTTAGTCATTAATTGTCACAATTAATGACCAAATATATAATGAAATATATTACTATATGAACCCTTGAGAAAACCAATTAATAACCAAAGAAATATGACCAAAACATTGGTCGTGTTATAAGATACTGCAAATTAGCTACTAATAGTCATATATATGCAAATTTTAGTCATCATTTAAAACCAATTAATGACCAAAGAAATATGCCTAAATTTTAGTCTTGTTATAAGATGTTGTAAATTAGCTACTAATAGTCGTACATATGCAAAATTTAGTCATCATTTAATAATCAAAAATTTATTATTTGCAGTAGTCATTTAGCTTTTTTTTGTACTTTCATATTTGTTATATAAACGACTGGTTTAGTAGTTTCTATTCATTTCATTTATTCATGTTCATCATTAATTAATATAAACTACTAATTTAGTAGTTTTATATTGATTTTATGTGTTTATTATTAATTACCATAAATTAATTAGTATGATTTTGTGACTAAATTTTAAGAAAATGTCATACAATGTGCATGTTTATCTAATATGATAATGCAAAGTTACATATGTTAATTACAAAGACTAAATAATATCAAGTGCAAATAAAAATAATTTCAACCATATAAATTTTATTATATAAAATATCAAGTATTACAATATGAGTTTCCAACTTAGTATTGGTTGGACTACAATTCACACATGAAATATTGTTTTATCATTTCAAAACATTATCACTGTGTTGCCAAAGCATTGCAAGTGAATTCACCAACTCTGAAGGCTTGGCCATCAATCTCTATGAGTGTGTCTTATGCAAGATATTAGCTCTAAGGGTATCACTAGACATATTCTCTTCTCTCTCTCATTTTTCATTTGTCGCTATAGTGTTATTGTTCTCCTCTTTCTTCAATTGTTGCTTCTTACCATCAATATTGAGTTCCTCCCTTGAAAATGAAAGAAGATACAATGCAGTGTATAAGACATGAAAGCCGATGAATACTTGAATATAAAATAAAGTAGACTATAAAAGATTTATATGACATATACCTCAACAATTGATAGTGGCCACTATGTGGCTAGATGACCTATATAAACAAAGAAAATGAAATGTCACCGTAGAAAATGGAATTGGAGGGGGATTCATCATGCATGCTAGGATGTTTTATGTGTGCACACATCATATTGCTCACTTCTAATTGTATGAAAAACAAAGACTATGCACAATGACATGTAGTGATATGTGGGTGTCTATTTGACTCAATGATATGTTTGATTTTTTAACCCATTCCAATCCTACCAAAATGAAATTAAGAGAGACAAAGACACAAGAAGGACTATCAATAAATGAAATTAGAGACTTTAGAATGCAACTCAATTGTACCTGAATGTAACGATAAGTATTTGCATCTTCTGGTCACCTATGAGCATCAAATCACACTGTGAAAAATCCCTTGCATTATGATAATTTTGTAGAAATTTCATCGTATATTAAACTGATTATGCAATGTACTAAAGAAAAATACTTAGTCTACTTCTACAATCAAACTTGTGGAAGCTTAATCGATTTTGAGCAAGATCAAATAGAACACATATAATAGAGAAGTAGAATCAATCACACATGAAACATAGAAGAATACTCTAGGGAAAACCTCAGCTAAAAACCCCGCTATCTGTATTGTCATACAAGTGGAAATATCTCAGGATTACATAAAGCTTTAGCTCTCAAGCTATCTAGCTCTCAGTACAATCCCTCAGTGCAGCTCATAGATAGAATAGACAACAAATATGCCTTCCTTCAGTCCTCCAAGCCTCCTATTTCCTTACACAGTTTCTCCTAGGTCCTCAAGCTGCCACCTGTGTAATAATCCCTCACACAATGCTTAGACCTCTGAAATAACTGCACAATCCTAGAGAAGTGAATTCCTTCTGCATGGATGAGTTTCCTTTATAGGAAAAATCCTCCAACTGATAGTACATTGTCCCTTCCTTTAATCTCAACTGAGCCTTTCTCTGAACTGACATGCATGAGTTATTTATGAGAGAATATTCAGTTATTCGGAGAAAACTAGTTGCATGCATGCATGCATTAACTGACTGAACTCACAATTAGTTCTTCCAACTGTTTGGAACTAATTTAACTAGACTTAAATTAGTGAACTAAGCTAACTAATTACAACTCAAATACAACTCATCCTTATCTCCTTAATTAAGGGATAGCTTCCTCAATCAAAGGGATAACTATTGCATGTCCTCACATAGACCTCACTTTTTATTTTCTCCAACTAATTAACTCAAGATGAATTAATTAATTATTTTTCAAATAGCTCGTGAGACTAAATTCAAATTTTAATTCTCAATTTTAATTCAGGAATAGTTAAAATTGGAATCTATCCTGAAATGCTATTTATAGCATTTCTATTTTATCATTCCTTGTTTCTATTTTCCACATTGGTACTTGAAATGCTATTTATAGCATTTCTTGTTGCTATTTTCAACACTCCCTCTTAACAAGAAAGGCATTCAACTCGAACCTGATCCTGAACCTTTGGAATGTTCTGCATGCAACACTTCTCTCAAGTGTTGTTGCTCCAACAACTCCAGAAACAAAAATATCCAACCTGAATCAGAATGATGCCTCTGTCATCAAAGTCTTTGACTGCTATTGCCTCTTTCGACTGAAAACTTTGCGCTTCTATTGACTTTGCTTAATCAGTCCTTCTCTGCACTCTTCAGTATCTGACTGATCTAACCTCTGTCACTTTGATCTTTGACTACATCAATCACATGAATTCCTCTTGCTGCTACTAGTCCTATCTCCCAACACTACATCCGCACTGCACCTCCTCTCATCATGTTGCACCGTGCTACCACTGCTACACTGCAACTCGGTTACTGAGAAGTAAGTAACTGATCTCCCAATTGACCTCCCTGTTGGGCTAGAAACACCCTATGATGCTGAAGCTCCCTCTTCCATTGACAAGTGCTCCCTCTCTGACCTCTTCACTACTGTAACAATTCCCTGCTTCTCATACTATTTCACACCTCTATGTGCCATCTTCCACTAGTGCAACACTCTTGTGCCTCTCACATTGCTGCAGCCTACTAACTCTGCGTTGTCTTGGGACTCCCGCACTGTATCTCTCTCTGCCACTCCATCCACATCCGTCTCTACCCACTCAGTTAGTCCCGTTGCTCCTCATTGGGGCTCCTGTAGCAAGGTCTAATCAAAGAGGCTCGGTACCTCAAGGATCCTACCCCTATTTTAGCCTTCTTGACAATCACTTCACATCTTCCCACCTCACATCTGGAGGTATGGATGCATGTGATCCCTCTACCCACTTGGCTCAAAATTTCCCCTACTGGAGGTCTCTGCATGAGTGGATGCCTTCACTCGGTCTCCTCTCG
This sequence comes from Pinus taeda, assembly GCA_000404065.3. Classification (NCBI taxonomy): domain Eukaryota; kingdom Viridiplantae; phylum Streptophyta; class Pinopsida; order Pinales; family Pinaceae; genus Pinus; species Pinus taeda. The sequence goes on from APFE031651278.1 coordinate 80,840, forward strand.
GCTTCTCCAATTGTGGCTGCTCCACAACCTCCTAAAGCTGCTTCACAAATTATGGCTCCACAATTTTCTAAGACTTCTTCTGGCGCTGCATGTTGAGAGGTAACGTACTCTCCCTCTCAACAACCAAGTCTCCAACATTTTCCTTGCTCCTCAAGGATTTGCATGCATCTTGAACCTCAAGAGCATATAGGTTCTCTTTCCTCTTTCTCGCCGTCACGAAATTTTCTAGAAAAAGAGTTGGTTTTAAATCAGTGACATCGCCCTCATCCAAACTTTGATTCAGCCAATATTTTTTTTTGAATTTGGGTATTTTTCTGCAAGGAATCCAGATTTGCTATTTGTTTCTGAAAATTTTGGACAAAAATTTTCAGATCTGCTCTGAAAACTCGCGGGTCAATTTTTTATTTATTTATTTTTTTTTTTTTTACTTCAAATTTTTTTCTTCGTATACTATTCACTGCTTCAATCACCTTTGCTTTGATACCATGTAGAAATTTTTCTACAAAACCTCGCTCTTATACCATGTAGAAATTTCACCGTAGATTAAACTAATTATGTAATGTACTAAAGCAAAATACTTAATCTAATTCTATAATCAAACTTGCAGAAGCTTAATCGATTTTGATCAAGATCAAATAGAACACATATAATAGAGAAGTAGAATCAATCACACATGAAACATAAAATAATACTCTGGGGAAAGCCTCAGCTAGAAACCCCGCTATCTGTATTATCATACAAGTGGAAATATCTCAGGATTACACAAAGCTTTACTCTCAAGCTATCCAGCTCTCAATACAATCCCTCACTGTTGCTCATAGACAGAATAGACAATGCATATGCCTTCCTATAGTCCTCCAAGCCTCCTATTTCCTGGCGCAGTTTCTCCTGGGTCCTCTAGCTGCAATCTGTGTGATTCTCACCTCACACACAACACTGACCTCTGAAATAACTGCACAATCCTGAAGGAGTGAATTTCTTCTGCTGGATGAGTTTCCTTTATAGGAAAATTCCTCCAACTGATAGTATACTGTCCCTTCCTTTAATCTCAACTGGGTCTTTCTCTGAACTGACATGGATGAGTTATTTATGAGAGAATATTTAGTTATCTAGAGAATACTAGTTTCATGCATGCATGCATTAACTGACTAAACTCACAATTAGTTCCTCCAACTGTTTGGAACTAATTTAACTGGACTTAACTGAGTTAACTGAGTTAACTAATTACAACTCATCCTTATCTCCTTAATTAAGGGATAACTTCCTCAATCAAAGGGATAACTATTGCATGTTCTCACATAGACTTCATGTTTGATGTTCTCCAACTAATTAACTCAAGATGAATTAATTAATTATTTTTCAAACAACTAGTGAGACTAAATTCAAATTTTAATTCATGGACTAATTAAAATTGGAATCTATCCTAAAATGCTATTTATAGCAATGCTAATTTTAGCATTTCTATTTTATCATTCTTTGTTGTTATTTTCCACACTGATACCTGAAATGTTATTTATAGAAATGATATTTATAGCAATGTTATTTATAACATTTCTATTTTTAGCATTTCTTCTTGCTATTTTCAACAAATTTGGATTCACCTGCACTAATCCTCTGTAATAGTCTGTTATGAAACTAGTTCAAGAAAAGATAGAAAAGATAGATCAACGCCTTAGAATTCAGCCTCTTCGAGGGGGCAACCTCCTTTACATTAC
>APFE031651278.1:94261-145353 GCA_000404065.3 Pinus taeda
TAACAATACCACATGCCCAAAAAACATAAATTATTTCACAATCAAAATATTTTATAACAATACCACATGCCCAAAAAACATAAATTATTTCACAATCAAAATATTTTATAACAATACCACATGCCCAAAAAACATAAATTATTTCACAATCAAACATTTTACAACAATATGACAAGATTGTTAACCATGGATATTCACCCTTACTTTACGATGGATATTAACTTGTAAATCTTCTTTGTTACAATACCATGGGCCAATACCACGGCTTATAAATAACACATGCCAGAAAACCATAACTTATTTCATAGTAAAAATATTTTATTTTAATTTAATTTTACAACATTTTTTTAAATTGAATCTAAAGGAAAGGTTACAATTAGATATATCTACCCCATACTAAACACGACTACTAAAAAATTCCCCATAGAAATGAAATAAGGTTTAATAAAATTAGCTAATACGGATCTATGCGAGTTTATATATATATATATATATATATGTATATATAGAATGGCATCGATCCATCATAGCTAAGGATCCAAAGGATGACAACAATTAAATTGGCTAATTATAATAGATTAAATATAGTGATACAATACCATGATTTTTTAAAGTTTTTCATTATTTTATTTTTTTTGACATGATTGATCCAAAACATAGGTTTAATATTTTACAACCAATTTAGTTTTTCTAATTTAGATAATCTCTTAAACACAATACCATGTGATCAAATTTAAGAGAGTTGGGGAGGGGGTGGAGAGAGGGAGCTGAGACGGTGAAAAAGTTGGAGGATAGAGAGAGAGAAAGAGAGAGTGACGTGGGGGAGAGAGAGTGAGGTGGGAGAGAGGGAGCAAGAGGAAGGAAGGGAGAGGAGGGAGAGAGGGAGATGGAGTTGGAGTGGGAGAGAGAGGGAGGAAATAACAAATACATAGAGAGATAGAGGTGGAGAGAGAGAGAGGAGTGAGAAGGGAGATATGGAGAGAGAGGAGAGGAGGGAAGATAGAGAAGAGGAGAGGATAGAGATATGGAGAGAAGGGGAAGGGAGAGAGATGGAGACATATATATGGAGAAGGACAGGGAGGGGGGGTAGATAATGATAGATTTGGATGGAAGAGAGAGAGAGAGAGAGAGGGAGGGAGAGTGATTTGATGTAATATCCTAACCCAGAATATTCCTCAAACCCCAACAAAAACTCCAACCAAATATGTGCAAATGATATAATAACCTAGAAGTGATAAAATAATAGTGGAACAACATATAATAATGTAAACCGGGAATATAAGCAGATACACAAGAAATGCTAAGCCATTTTATTATAATGAGCAATAAATGAGTACAAGAGGTGATTAGACAGATGGCACCTCGACTTGCACAAGGCAAGTGAAGAAATACTCTCAGAATGACAAGAATGACCTCTCTGCATGGATGTTGTTGTTGTTGTTGCAAGAAAACAAATGATTATTTGGGGCTGCTCCCCTCCTCAGAAAAAGCTAAAACTCTAGATTCGGTCTCTACTCGAGAAACCCAGAAAAACCCACAAAGCTTTCCTGGAATGGCCTCACACTAATCTGCATCCCAGCTGTTGGAAAATTGTTGTGCTATTATTGTTGCTCGAAATCGACTGAGGATTTGGGGCTTCTCTCCTCCTTAGAAAAGGTTGAAACTATGGAATTAGACTCTACTAAAAAAACCCAGAAAGCTTTTCTGAAATAGCTGACCCCCGAAAATCACCCCCTTGGGGTTCTGCGCAGTTCCTCAAAGACGCTGATGAAACTTCTGCTGAAATGCTGATGAAACTACTACTAGAATGCCAATGGAAATACCTTGCTCGAGCAGGCACTCGAAGTCCCCTGGGGCTAAGGGTGAGATCTCCGAATGGAGACACTCAATGCACTAAACAATGTTGCAAACTAGCTAAACAACCAGCGTGCTCTAAGTCGAAATGGCTATCACAAATGCTCATAACCAGAATGATCCCAAATGAGGGGGTTCCTCTCTATTTTATAGCCTCTGCCTCTCACAATCCCTAGGCTCAATTTCTCCTGCGTGATCCCCTTCTTGCCATGTGTTACTTCCCTCCTGCGCAGTCCCTCCATGTGTCTGCGTGGGCCCCATTTCTGCGTCCCTCTTTGGCCCCCTTGGTTCCCCCTTAAGTCACAACGTTGTGCTTCCTAGGAAGTGACTTTTTATTCTAAAGTGAGTTATGTTCCCCCTTCCTCACTTTTTATTTACAAATAACTATATAAGGAAAAAATCGAATATTCCAATTAGCCATAGCAAATTAGGAATATTACAGTCTCCCCCAGCAAAATGTTGCTTGTCCTCAAGCAACTGAAGTGATGGATGTTGTAAGATCTCCTCACTCTCCCAAGTGGCATCCTCATCTGGAAAATTCTTCCACCTCACCAAGAATTCCTGAACCATCCTGCTCTGCAACCGTCTCTCCCCAGAGTCAATGACAACCTCTGGCTGCAATACCAAATGCCCCTCTTCATCCATGGGTGGTAGTTCATCCGTCATTGTCACCTACTGCACCAATGCCTTCTTCAGGCATGGTACATGAAAAATGTTATGAATCTTGCTGCCTTGGGGTAGCTCCAACTCATATGCGACTTGTCCAATCCTGTGTATCACTCTATATGGCCCATAAAAGCGGGGCTTGAGCTTCTCAGCCCCCTTCTGCTTCAGCGATGACTGTCATTATGGCTGTAATCGTAGGTAGACCATGTCCCCTACCTCAAACTGTATCTCCACCCGACCCCTGTCGGCATACAACTTCTGTTGGTTCTACGTTGTAGCCATGTTATCCTTGAGAGCTTGGAGGATATACCGACTCTCTTGAATCCAAATCTTGGCTCTAGGAGCCTTGCTATCACCAAACATCACGTTAGCAAAAGATAAAGGATGATACCCATATAAGGCATAGAATGGTGACATACCAATGGACATGTGATGTGAAGTATTGTAGCAGTACTCCCCCAGATGCAGCCACTTTAGCCATGCTCACTGCTTTCCACTGACATAGTTACGCAAGTAGCCCTCTAGCCACTTGTTAACTATCTCCGTCTGTCTGTCCATCTGTGGGTGATAGCTGGTACTCGGTGTCAAATCCATCCCCACCAATTGGAAAAGCTCCTACCAAAACCCACCCATGGAACGACTGCCCCTATCACTGATGATGGTCTTAGGGAGACCATGTAGCCTAAAAGTCTCTCTAAAGAATAGCTCAGCCACTTGTGCTGTTGTATAGTGTACGGATATGGAAAAGAAATGTGCATACTTTGTCAATCGATCAAAAACGACAAAGATATAATCCTTGCCCTGTACCACGGGCAACCCTGTGATGAAGTCCATCAAAATACTTTCCCATTTCCCCTCTGGAATGGGAAGAGGCTGCAATAAACCTGCAAGATGGCTCATCTCTCCCTTGTTCCTCTGGCAAACATCACATTCTCGAATGTGCTGGAGTATGTCCTCCTTGAGGCCCTTCCATGAGAACCTCTCTCTAATGGCCCTGTAGGTTTTGGTAAACACCTGATGTCCTGCCAAAGGTGAATCATGTGATGCCTGGAGTATCTTTTTCTTGAGCTAAGACCCCTCAGTCAAGAAGATGTGGTCCCTGTAATAGATGATCTCATCAACCACCCTATACCTGTCAACTACCACCTGCCCATCCAGGACCTTACATGCAAACCTGTCCTTGGAGTACTCTACTAAGAGTTGAGCCCTCCAATCTATTTCCAAGCTCATAAGAGACAATGTGGCTAGTCTACGTGAAAGGGCATCTGCTACCATGTTTTTCTTAACCTTGACATACTCAATTTCAAAGTCATATGCTTGGATCTTACTGATCCACTTCTATTGCCTCTCCTGTAGCTGCTTCTGCTCCAAAAAGAACTTGAGGCTGTTGTGATTAGTCCTCACCCTGTCGTCAATGCACATCCTCAATGTACCATCCTTCTTCTTCACTAACACCACAAAAGAAGCAAAAGGACTCATGCTTGGTCAAATGTGCCCAAGAGCCAACAACTAATGGATAGCCTACTCAATCTCATCTCGATAGGCCTTCGGGTGCCTATAGGGGGTGGTGATCACTGCCTGGATGCCCTACTCAAGCTCGATAGTGTGCTCAAACCCCCGGTCCGGTGGCTTTCCTGGCGGAATCTCCCCAAACACTATGGCATAGCGGTCAAGGATGGATTGTATCTTTGGATGTACTATCTGCCTTGTAGTCCCTGCCACTGATGCACACAGCTCTACTACCCACTCTATGTCTCCCTTTCGAAAGACTGCCTCCATTTGATGAGCTGAAACAGTCTGAGGCAGATATGTGTGTTGTCCCCGTATGTTCTCTTGCCTCCCTGTCTTCTCATCATCCCACTCCATCTTCAGGGTCTTCCAATCTGTCGTGACCTTCCCTAGAGTGATGAGCCACTAAACACCCAGTATCATGTTGGTGTTTGGAATATTGACCATGAAAAAGTGGTCAGTCAATGTGTAGGTGCCCATTGTCACTGATAACTCTGGAACATAACGAGCACACATCATAGTCTAATCTCCTGGGACCAAAACTAAAAACCCATCGAAGCTCTCTATCTGTATACCTCTCTGCTCAACCATCTGTGCATCGATGAAGTTGTGGGTGGCCCCATTGTCAACCAAAATTGATACGCGCTGGCCACGTACTATCCCTCATATGCGTAGCGTCAGATACTTGGGAACTCCTCACAACGCTACAAGGGCCCCTCCCGTGGGTGCAAAAGATGCACCACCTGCTGGTGGTGGTGGAGGTGGCATAGGTCCCTATATGGCATGGCTATCTCCTGCCTCCACATCCTCCTCATCATCCTCTTCTCCATGGATCTCGGATAAAACCTCAATAAAATGTGCTTTACCAACAACACATCTATGTCCTGGTGCCCATGGCTCCTGACAAGTGAAGCATAATCGCTTCTTCTTCAGCTCCCTCCTGGCATCATCGTCAATCTGTACTCGTCCTGGATTCCCCTTTGGAGGTGGAATCCTCACATCCTTCCCCTTAGACTGGAAAGTATGTCTCTGGGGGTAAGGTGTCTGGGTCATGGGTAAGATATCCTATAAGTCCTGAGTCCTGCTAATAGCGTCTTGGAGCGTAACTAGTCTAGTGGATCAGACTAGACCCCAAAGTGGCTCTTCTAACCCCTCAACATACATATGGACCCTCCGTGTCATGGAGAGGTTGGGAACCATCACGAAGACCCTCAAGAAATCTGCAATGTAGGTCTCTGGGCTCCCTGTCTATTTGAGCCTCGTCAGCTCAACGAAATGTTGCTCTGGATCCCTCCGATCAAATCGCTCCATCAATCTCTTGGTAAAATCGGCTTATGACGTCACTCTGGAGTGCCCCAATGTAACCATCCCATGAAACCACCAATCCTGGGCCTCGCCATCCAAATGCAACATTGCCACCTTGATGGCCTCTGCCTCCGACATCTGGTTAAGCTGGAAATAAATGTCCAACTTCTCCACCCAAGACTTTGCCGAACTATTTGATGAGTAATCAAACGTAGGCAAGTGGAATCTACTTGCTACACGGTGGGTGTCACCATCATGGTAATGCCGATACCCTCTGTGATGATCGTGGGGTCTGCTATCTCATTGGATTTGAAAAAAATCTTTGAATGAGAGGGCTTCCCTGAACTCCTACCCATAGGCCTGGTACTCTACAAAATAATTGCCCATATGCTCGGGCTTTGCCTCCTGTTGGGCTACGGCCCCCGTGTCTGCTCCTAAGAAGGTGGGCATGGTAGAGCATGTAGGGGCAAGTGAGGCCCCCTGCTGTGCAGTATCACACTGCTCTGGCAAGTGATGGGATGCACCTGATCCCTCACCGATATGAAAAACTCATGGGCTTTCCTGTTGTCTGGCCTCTACTGCTGTGAATCTCTGCCCCATCACCCCAATCTACCTCGACAGATCCTGCACTGATTTGAGGAGCATATCCGCAAATCTCTTCCCATCCTCATCTACCATCTACTCTGCATCCACTACTAGCTCTCTTTGTTCTGCGTCTACCACAGGTTCCTCTTGTTCTGCGTTTGCCACAGGAACACAATCTCCCTCTCCATAGGTATTCTCTAACCTATGCCCACTGTCTCTGTATCTCTGACCTCTGTAACAGATATAGGGTGTTTCCCCTGGTGTCATAGATTGCTAGCTCCACAAGTTGAGCCAGATCTATGCTCTGATACCACTGTAATATCCCTAACCCATAATATTCCTCAAACCCCAGCAAAAGCTCCAACCAAATATGTGCAAATGATATAATAACCCAGAAGTGATAAAATAACAGTGGAACAAAATATAATAATGTAAACTGAGAATATAAGCAGATACACAAGAAATGCAGCGAGAAATGCTAAGACATTTTATTATACTGAGCAATAAATGAGTACAAGAGGTGATTAGATAGATGGCACCTCGACTTGCACAAGGCAAGTGAAAAAATACTCTTAGAATGACAAGAATGGCCTCTCTGCGTGGATGTTGCTACTGTTGCTGATAGAAAACAAATGATGATTTGGGGCTGCTCCCCTCCTTTGAAAAAGCTGAAACTCTAGATTCGGGCTCTACTTGAGAAACCTAGAAAAACCCAGAAAGATTTCATGGAATGGCCTCACACTAATCTGCGTCCCAGCTGCTAAAAAACTGTTGTGTTGCTGCTGGAAATCGATTGAGGATTTGGGGCTGATCCCCTCCTCAGAAAAGGATGAAACTCTGGAATTGGACTCTACTCAAAAAACCCAGAAAACCCAGAAAGCTTTTCCGAAATGGCTGACCCCGGAAAATCACCCCCTTGGGGTTCTGCGCAGTTCCTCAAAGACGCTGATGAAACTGCTGCTGAATTGTTGATCAAATGTTGTTGAAATGCTGATGAAACTACTGCTAGAATGCCAATGGAAATACCTTTCCCAAGCAGGCACTCGAAGGCCCCCGGGGCTAAGGGTGAGATCTCCGAACGGAGACACTCAATGCACTAAACAATGCTGTAGACTAGCTAAACAACTAGTGTGCTCTAAGTCAAAATGGCTATCACAAATGCTCATAACCAGAATGATCCCAAATGAGGGGGTTCCTCTCTACTTTATAGCCTTTGCCTCTCACAATCCCTAGGCTCACTTTCTCCTGCGTGATCCCTTTCTTGCCATGTGTTCCTTCCCTCCTGCGCAGTCCCTCCATGTGTTTACGTGGGCCCCATTTCTGCGTCCTCCTTTGGCCCCCTTGGTTCCCCCTTAAGTCACAACGTTGTGCTACCTAGGAAGTGACTTTTTATTCTAAAGTGAGTTATGTTCCCCCTTCCTCACTTTATTTACAAATAACTATAGAAGGCAAAAATCGAACAAAATCGAATATTCCAATTAGCCATAGCTAATTAGGAATATTACATTTGGCGGGGAGAGATAGAGGGAGATGGGAGATAAGGGATAGAGAGGAAGGAAGATAGAGATGAGGAGAGAGAAATGTAATTGGAGGGGGTAGGAGAGGGAGGGAACAAGTAAAACATAGAGGGAGAAATGTGGAGAGAGAGAGAGGGTGTGACAAGGGAGTCATGGAGAGAGAGTGAGGGAGAGATGAGAGCAAGAGGGAATAGAGAAAAGGATATATATAGAGAGGGAGAGGAAGGGAAGAGAGAGATAAACAAAGAAGGGGAGGAGAGGGAGAGAGAGTGTGTGTATGTTTGGGGGGTGAGATAGATAGAGGGAATAAAGAAGAGACACAAATACAAATATGAATATTATATAGTATTATATAACCAACCTAGATCCATATTAAATTTATAACTATAAAGTGTTGAGATGGATCCAATCTCTCAAGGTGAAAACATTTCCTCAAGTTTTGCACTAGAAAAAAAAGTTTTCACCTCGAGAGATTAGACCCCTCCCAATGCATGATAGAACTGGGGTTAAGATGGATGTAGGTCGGTTAATATGAAATTAAAGTAGTGTTTATTTGATATTAGAGTCTTAAAAATTCAAATTTCTCTTTAAATTAATTTCAAATTAGAACTAGATCCAATTAGATTCAATGAATAGATTTTTAAAAAATACATAAAGTATTTTTTTTTAATAAAAAAAATATTTTTAAATTACAAATTATTAGAGATACATAGTGCAAAGATGGCTCATCTATACACCATGTGAGTATGAAAAAGTGTTTAAGGAAGGATAACCTTTCAACCAATCTTTAACAATCTTTCAATCCCCTATCACTTGTAAGTTTAGATTGCTTGACACAATTAAGATGACTAACATAAAAAATTGATTCATATTATTGCAGTATTTGTTAGGTAGTTGTATTTTTTTTCTTAGACCAAATTAGTCATTCATGTTAGTCATTTTTATTTGTATTACTTATTAGCTAGTCACATATTTTAACTCGTGACTAAATTAGTGATTTATGTTAGTCGTTTTTAGTTCAGTCTCTTAAGATTGCTCATTTTTGGTAGTATTTCACTTGGAAAAGTTGTAGTGACTAAATTTTTTAGTCACCTAGTCACTAATTTCTCATTTTCTACTAGTGGAATTAGACCTTGAAGAAACAAAATAAATTGGACAAGACAATTCACGATAATACCATTTGGCATCTAGGACCGTGGTATAAAAAAAACAGGAAATTGAAAAGAAATAACAAGATTTTGAACATAGAAATCATTAAAATTAAGTACAAGCTTCTTATGAGAAAGCTCAGATTGATAGTTACTTCAAAGAGGAAAAAAATAAGGAAATTGGATGTACTAGCATAGGTGTTTGAGCAAATGCAGTAGTGAAGAAGAACTCACATTTTTGGCAAATTGCATGAGAACATGCAATGATTTTCCAGTGGGGGTATGTTGAACCTCAGAATTATCCTCTCCTTGACATTTTTTCTCACCTTTTTCCCTCACTTTCTCATAAGATTACAGATCCAATTAATCATAAATGCCAGGTTTTTTCTTAAGGAAAGCATTCAAATGATCGCCATATTATATTTTCATGTTCTTGCTATTTGAATAGATTTTTGCAAATTAGCTATAGAACGAAGCCTATTCTGCAACTAACTGTGGATTTCGTAGCTACTCTCATGGTTTGGCAAGTTTCAGGTGTAAAATGAAGAATTGGAACACATGGTCATTTCTAGAATCACCTCCAAATGGATTCTATCCTATTCACTCGGTCCAGATCAATGGAAAAGAAAGCCTAAGGTCATGGTCAAAGATGGAGTCAAGGTACGTTATCCGAAAGCAATAGGACTCTTGATTTTCTCTTTCGTAGCTAATCAAGAGTCTAATAGTTCTGTTGCAAATCTAATTCAAATTAGCCACTTGTAACTAATAAAAATTTTAAACAATCCTCTTGTAATTTGAATTAGCCACATGTAGCAAGTTTATCTCATAAACAATCATGTTAAATTTAATTCGAATTAGCCACCTGTAGAAAGTTTATATCATAAACAGTTATGTTATTTTCCTTTAAATATCGGTTTCATGGAACAAAGTTAGAACTTAGAAGTTAGAAGGAAATATGTGCTAGGTTCAAGCTTTTTGTTGATACTCTGTATTTAGACTTTTATTTTTCATAATAAAAATTTCATGTTGCCAACGATCATTTAAAGTACATCCTTAACTAGCTAGCATTCCAGCCACGTCAGTTGCAGAGGGCCCCTGCACTGAAGGAGGTTTTTCATTTGTTGCTTTTAGTTCAATTTCCATTACTCTGTTTTCAACAAATTTGTTTTCTAAATTAGGATGATATTTCGTTTCAGTTTTTAATAAATAGCATAAAGATAAATAATAATTGTGCAATCTTGTTCTTCTAAGACATTTCGTGGAGAAAAATGACTCTGTTTCCAAACTAAATTAAGATTGAAGTAATAAGAATGCATAATTTCTTAGTTTTCTTACTATTTTGTCATTCATTTTCTTAGAACAAAATTTTCAATGAACTGTGTTAAAGGATGTTTTCAAAATCCATTTCAAGATGATGATGATCCTAAACTAAATGGTTAAATGTCTAATTCATACAGTTATTTAATTTACTCAGTACATTGTTATTTCCCTAGGAACTTAGGATCTAAGGTATAATTGATTTTATGCACAACACTTCAAGAGGGTAATGCTCCACATTTGAATGTTGAAGAAAGTCAAAAATACATTAGTTGTTTACAGTTAGTTTTACATGCTTTTACCTTTTTTCTTTCAGATCCTCACTTAGTTTCATCACTGATATTTCCGATAATCATTTCAAGGAGATTGATTTAATCATATTCCAAAATTGAATGGTTGAATGTTTAGTGAATGCACTTACTGAGTTATCTTCTGCATCAATTTCATTCTTGGTTTTGAGAATAAGATCCATGGATTAGGACTAATGATAAGATAGATGCTTTGTTTTTTTATTAGGTTCTAACTAGACAACAGTTCTTGGTCCATTTTTAGGAAATTAGATTAAATTAAGAACATTTTGTTTCCTTTAAAATTCATTATATTCACCTAAATTTTCTCATAGTTTCAGGTTGTACATTCTTAGACATCAAAGAACAAAAACCCCCCATAAATAACATAAAATACAAAGCAACGAAATATGAAAAAGGTTAACTAAGCACATATAGTGCACCACACTTCATTAGCTGACAAACCTCAGTTGATAATTTATGCAAGCAATTTAGGGCACTAAATTGACTAAATAGTCACACTAATTATGGAGTCCACACTATAGGATTATCAAGCTTCCACCTTCCTTGACTATCTGTCAACTTAGCTAACCACTCATACAATTCAATTAGGAAGGTGCAGAAGAAGATCTTGTGTATCTCCGTATACGAATATCTATTTAGCCACTTCTCCATTGCCAGACACATATTACTATTTTCCTGCAACGTGAACTCATGAATTTTTCAATCCAACCAATTTTCAATTTCTTTCTTGGTCTAGTTCCAATGATGCGATATCACACATCTCTTTGAAGAAGATCTCAATCCCAATAGTGAAACCATTTGTTGGCTTAGGGGGTCCTAACCTAGGTTTAGAGTTAGTTACATCAACCAACAAAACCCTACATTGTTGGCCGTTTTGGAAACAGCCCGGGAAGCGCAGGCTGCACTCTGACCCGAAGCGGTATGGGGGAATGAAAGAACCAAGTTTCTGCATCTAGATATTAGTGTGATGTCTTTCAATGCCTTGGATCTGCCTTTGCGCATGTTGATACACTCCTAGGGCACGTTACTGCAACTTAGTTAAAGCGGCCTTCAGACCTTTGTGAAGGCCCGCGATCAGTCCATGCTGACCCTTAACATTCGATTTATCTACTTACATGCATCAAAAAGCAATCCTAAATTGGAATTCATGTAGATATACTTAATTCACTAGAAAACATAAGAGAAGTTACCAAAATCTCCGTGGAAGTGGCTAAACATTCATTGCATACATTATTAAGACAGATTTGAGATAATTGCGTAGCATTCAATCAATAATTCATAAAACATGTCATTCATCAGTTGCATATATGTTGGCTTAGAGGGTCCTGACCGAGGTTCAGAGTTAGTTACACCAAACAAATCCCTACACTGCTGGCCCTTTCGGCATCAATCCACAGTGCTCGGAATGAAGTCTCACCCGAGGTAGTATGGGGGGATGTTGGAACCAAGTTTCTGCACCCAAAGATCAGTGTGATCTCCTTTTGGCGACCTAGATTTGCCTTCGCTCGTGCCCATAAAATTCTTCTTACTTGCTTTAGAATTTCTAAGACACACCTATTTATACAATCCGATGGTCCATGGACCATGGGTAGATCTTCAAAAGCTAACTCCAACTACATAAAAGAAGGGTAAAACCCTTATTGACTCTTAACTAGCTACGCGCTCCGCGGCCACAATTTGTGGAGACTTTACATCTTTTTACATTAAAATTTGGGCTTTTGCCCCAAAAATAACCCAGGGGACCCCATCCCAATAAGCCCCCAACACAAAGAGCGTGGCTGCCTACTTCACCTATTCAACCAGCTCTTCTATAGCGGGTCCTTCGCTATCCTGCTTGATCTTCTGTTGTGTAAGCTACATGTTCACCAAATTTTTCTGTATGTTGCTGGAGACTTGGTAGGCTTCTTCCAACCAAGAATCCAACTGTGCCTTAAGGAATGCCTCTTTTTTTGTGCTTCTTCCACTTGTATAAGAAGTTTCTTCACCTCCTACAACTTGGCGAGGCGCTGCGCTATAGCCACTAATCGCATCGTCACCCGCACTTCATTCTACTACTGTCGAAGCTCACAAGTCTTTATTTTTAATCTCTGTAGGTTGGGATCTTCCTGCAAGGACGTCACTACTTCCATGGCCTACTCAAAAAACGTTGTGTATTTCACAACCGCAACATCCACAATGGCTACTTCATCCCTAACAGCAGCTTCGCGTTGTTTCCTAACTTCTGGAGCTGTCGAAGGCTGTGAATTGAGCTCTAGTTCTATGATTTTCACGTTGAGATCAAACTGAACTCGGGCCACCTCTGTCTTAGCATCACGGACACCCACTTCAAGTTTCCTGATCTTGGCCTCAAGTGGTGCATCCTCAGGTATGTGCAACTCCGGCACTATCCTGCAAGCCTCTGTAACTACGATTGCCACCTAGGTTCTCTGCGCCTAGATAGTCTCCTTTTCCTTTAGCACCTCCATATTTTCAGCAAATATTTGCTCATTGTTCACACAATATTCACCGATTAGTCTGAGAGCATGCTACCCCTGTGCTCGTGTTGGGATGGGCTCTCCTGGGTCAATTTTGGGGCAAAAGCCCAAATTTTGATATAAAAAGATGTAAAGTCTCCACAAATTGTGGTTGCGGAGCATGTAGCTAGTTAAGAGTCAAGAAGGATTTTACCCTTCTTTTATTTAACTAGAGTCTGCTTTTGAAGATCTACCCATGTTTCGCGAACCATGGGATTGTATAAAAATGTGCGTCTTAGAAAGTCTAAAGGAAAAAAATGGAAGTTGTCTATGGGTATGACGAAAAGAGTCTAGAGAGTTAGTGTAAGAGAGTAAGAAGGAAGGCTCTGTAGTTGAGTGCATAGATGCCTAAAGTAGTGTCCACAGCTAAGTACGTGGACCCCTATAGTTGAGTGCATAGGAAAGTCTTGAGTCTGTAAACTTAACTGAATATCAATAAAGAAGATTGTTGTAGAAATTCCTGTGTTTTATCTATTAACTTCAGTTATGTATGAATGCACTTTATGCTATGATGAATAATGGTTTTATGAAATAATGATGTATCGATGTGCGAATTTACTTGATCTACATTGTTATCTGAATGCAATTAATTTTAAGTGATTACAGGAATATTATAACATTTTTTGTTAAAGTTATCAAACAATTAAGTAGATCTAAGAAAATAATGGTCTAAGAGTAATCTATGGTGTGCGTAAGTAGCTAATTCACTTGTTCAGGGTCCGCAAAAGCCAGTCGTAGACCTTCGGGGAGGTCTAGAGGTTGATTAAAGGAAGTTCATTGATAATCCATAAAGGCTTATCAATCTGCGTGAAGGAAGACCCAGATTACAAAAGGACATCACACTAATCTCTGGGTGCGGATACTTGGTTCCAACATCCCCCCATACTAATTCGCATGAGACTTTAGTCCATGCATCGCGGATTGATGCTGAAAGGGCCAGTAGTGTAGGGATTTGTTTGGTGCCACTACTCTGAAACTGGGCCAGGACCCCCTAATCAAATAAATGGTTTCGTTACCGGGACTGGGATCTACATAAAGAGATGTATGATGTCACATCAATAGAATCCGACCAAGAAGGAAATTGAGAAGTGGTTGGATAGAAAGATCCATGAATTTGTGGTGCAAGAAAACATGAATTTGTGCCTGATAAAAGAACAGTGGTTGAACAAGTATTTATACACAAAAATACACGAAATCTTCTTCTGCACCTTCCCGATTGAACTATACAAGTGAATCGCTAAATTGGTAAACAACCAAGGAAGGTGGAGGCTTGATGGTTCGATAGTGTGGAACTCAAAGCTCGTGTGGAGGTTGGAAGCTTCTGAAGATAAGATCGCATGTGTAGTTTATCACTGGTTTGATCGAGTCATTGAAAGATTTGTTATAGAGTTTGTGGTTGATACCTCAGTTAGTTACATCGAAGCCGAGTGATGCTTCTTCAAGGTATTGGGATGTAAGTATTTGAGATCTTTGAATACTTGGATTAAGATGCTCTTGTGTGAAAAGCGGGTTATGCCACTACCTGTATTTTTGGATCTACAAGAAGTGGACAAAGCTTTAGAAATCAAGGAAAACTAGCTCCTGAATATAGGCCATTGATTGAACCTCCTTCAAGTGATGATGAGTGTTACACAAAAATATCGTCACCTTGATTATTTGCAGTCGGTATGGGTCTATCACCACCTATTCCAGCTTCCTAAGCAAGTCTCAGACCTCAGATCTTCAAAACAAGCTTTAGAAATGAGAGAAAGACATCAAAAAAGCAATGTAACTCTGGTTCCACACTTTCTCTCACTTTTGCCTGTAGGCCCGCACCTTTTGTTCAGGATATCTGCGTACTTATACTCTCTGTATGTAAAGGGGAGGGTGTGTACCCCTGTGAAAGTCAAAAGGCACAATTTTTATCTTGAAAAACTCACTTTGGGTTAATTCTAGAGTTTTCTAGAAGGAATTTTGATGTGGATTGTTCGCTCCAAAGTGGTTCATTCATCCCATAAGAGAAGGAGCTAATCCCTTGTTAGGAGGAGCTGTCCCTTTGAAGGAGGATTCTATCCCTTTGAAGGAGGACCTGGTAACTGCCCTCTATTGCACTATAAATTAAGGCATTGGGTTAGTGGCTGGAGAGGTTAGAAGCTGAACTTTTGAGGGTAAATGCTAGTGAAATCAAGACTTCCTATTTGAGCCTAAGAGGAGAGATCACATACCTTTTTGGCCCCATTAGGGAGTGAGTGAAGCTTGTCAAAGTAGAGGAGACTTCTTGTTGGACCCTGGGAGGAGCTTGTACAGCGTCAAGGCAAAGGTTGTAAGGTTCTTTTCTTTTGAATTAATACAATCAAGCTCATTTTTCTCAACAAGTATCTCATGTTATTTGTTTCATGGACTCCTTGACTTTCATGTTAAATATGTTTTATAATACTGGTTATTCAGGTGCTATTTAATCGTTTGCCTTGTTTGTGTTTGCAGGTTTGTGACAAAGGAACTTACTTGGATCAAAGAAGCGAAGGCATCTCTAAACTTGCGTTGGACATGAGGTAGGCCTTAAACACATTTGTTTGCCCTTATTTATAAAGCACATTTAGAGAAATATAGTGTCTGGTTGGTTTGCTTGTCATTAGGTCTTCATTAGATTCTAGGAAGGTCTATCTTGTCTGCAAGATCGACTCATTCCGTGACAATGAGGGAGCAACATAGGCTTCACCACCTCCACCTTCACCTCCACAACACACACCTTCACCCACACCACCACCACCACCACCATTAGTTGACATGTCAAATATGATGAAGTTGCCATTTTTCAAAGGCTTAGGAAGGGAGGATCAAGATCAGTTTTGGTTTTTTATGAAGGTTGTGTGGAGATCATAAAAAATTACAAATGATAATATAAAGAAGGTGCAGTTAGTGACCGCTCTGCAGGACTATGCACTAACATGGTATGTTAAGTATTACACAGATAATCCATTGGCGTTGTTGGCAGATACTCAAACCGCTTTGAACAAGGAATTTGGTAAGCTTAAATCTGCCTCACAGTCGATAATTAGATTTAAGGAAATCATGATGAGGCCTGGTGAAATGCCATGGGAGCTAGATCAAAGACTAAAGTGCGAGATCTGTGAAGCTGATATGAATCTCACATATAGCCAACACTGTGATTGGTTTATAGCTGTGCTCCTGCCCCACTTAAGGATTTATTTATCACAACAAAATATAGGAAATTAGGTGGAAGCCCTAGAAATCATGATGAGATTGCATGAGATACTTATCAGGACGCTTCTTTGGGGGTTCAACAGATTCATGCAGAATTGAATAACCTATGCTTGGAGTTGCAGAGATTGAAAAAGGAAAACGTGGCTTGGCCTGAGGTGCACAAAGAAGTTTGGTGTCTCAAGTGTAAAAACCAGGGGCATGATAAATATCACTGCCCTGTCTTCGTGAATTACATCACAGGAGGGGGGCCTATGCCCCTAAGGCAGGAAGCTCCAACAGGACCAAGTGTGGGGCCCACGCTATGGTGCATTATTTTTCAAGTAGTCAGAAAACATGTAACATAAAAGTTTCATTTGTTGCAAAAATTTGTATAGGCACCACTACAATTGTTTTTTGAATTCTCCAAATCGATGCGCCACGATGAGTGCCACTGTTGGAGCTATGAACTAATGATGGAGAGGATGCCTACGTATCAAATGCAAATAGAAACTTGACCTTCAGATTAGGGCATTGGGGGAATGTGCGGAGGATATCAGGGGCGCGGATGAGGCCGAGGACGAGGAGGACCTAGTAGGGGTTGGGTCAGGTCACTTGTTACAATTCTGGAACACCAGGACACTAGGCGCGGGAGTGTAACAATCAGGCATGCCCGTCATGTCAAAACTGAACTTAGTTTGACCACACAATCAAAGAATGTCCTGTGCTGATAGTCAAGATGCAGGAGAAGAAGGCGCAGCCTCATCATCCTACCCAAAACTTACAGATGATGAGGGCCGAGCCTTGTGAAGAGGACCCGAATGTGAATATTGTATTGCGAGGTGGGATCACGACTAGTGACGATAAGGGAATGCAGCCTGAAGATGGGTCCACAAGGCCCTAGGAAAGGAGTTTGGGTTTGATCTGGAGCGTGCAAAGGAAACATTCATGGAAGCAAAGAAAAGCTTCACTATGGCCTTTATCTTAGGAAGTTAGGACAAATTGCCTGCGAAGGTTGACCCCTCTGTGCTTACCACCTTCTTGGAGACTTGTATGAAATTGTTGCATGATAGCAAGGTTGTGAAATGGATACAGGAGTTGATAAAAAAATGTTTCGGCAAGGATAAAATTTCTTATGGACCCCTCATAGTCAGAAATATCAGTAAGAATAAGGGAAGAACACCGTGAGAGATGAGGCTTACTGCATAAATAAGAGATTATGAGATGGACCAGGTTATTTTGGATTAGGGGTCTAATGTGAATGTATCGCCTAAACAAACCTGGGAGAGAATTGGGAGACATGAACTGCAGTAGTCTCTGATTCAACTGAGGATGAGAAACGAGTAGAATAGTATCCCCATGGGAGGATTGCAGGGAGTTACTATAGATATAGAAGGTGCGAGCACGATGGCTGATTTTGAAGTAATAGAGATTGTTGATGATAGAAATCCATACCTCGCGCTCGTGGGAATTGATTGGGCTATTGACATGAATGGGGTCATCAATTTGAGGAAGTGGACAATGTCGTTTGAAAGAAAATCACTCCGTGTTGTAGTACCATTGGACCTTGTAGAAGGACTGTGCTATATTGAACTAGTCCGCGACTATGAGGAGAGTGATGATGATTTTGATCAGATATATAAAATAACATCGTGAGACCAAGACTGGGTTAATCCGACAACTAATGGATGAATTGCATGGGATTGCGAAAGTTCCTATACCTCGGATTCAGATGAAGAGTTGGAACATTGGAAAACCAGGTTGCATGAAGTATCAACACTGCACTGCAACATGATGACCAAATAGTTGCATTGTGTGTTGTCTAAGGTCAGAAATTTATCTTATTATGACGTTTTAACTTATGTAGATAAATTTGTTGATTCTTTTAAAAGAGAAGTTCCAAAGGATTACCACTTTTAGACGTTGAACTGGGCACTGTGTGCTCCACCCGCTCGATGGTGGGGTACGCACAAAGATAACTTTGATGAGTGGAAAGATTATAAAAGGATGATGAGAACACATTTTGGTCATCCTAAAGTATGAGAAACTGAGAAGTATGCTAGGAGGAATGATTCATGTGATCATTTGGCCAAATGGACTAAGTTATATGGAACAAAGACGCAACCAGAATGGGTGCATTTATTTTGTCACACTCTGGACATAATTCCTATGAATTGATATTTGGAAATAGAGCTCTGCCACGACACCACAAAGTGGGATGTCTTAAGAGAAGGGTTTGTGAGGACATTCAACTTTGAAGATGGGTTTGAAATAATTAATGAGGTGGTGCAAGAGGTTAAGGTAGCGATCTTTTGAATCCTGCAGGATCCTTTAGACTTGATTCAACCAGATTGGAGCACCCAACTATGCCATGCACTGGAATTAATATGACTGCTCAAGTGGAGACTGAGGACCCAAGGAATATCAATATCCCAAAAGAGGAAGGCCACTGCGAGGTTGAAGGTCCACAGATAGAGAACCCAGATATCACCGCACCACTGAAGACTAGGAAAGTAAACATTGGTACTAAAGCGGAGCCTAAATTCATGAATATCGAAGATTATTGGGATGATGCCATAGTGGATAAAGTTACTGAGTTACTCCGCGAGTACCAGGATATTTTTCCTACAAAATTTTCGGACTTGAAAGGCATCATATGTGATTTGGGAGTGATGAAAATAACTATGAAACTAGATGTGAAGCCTGTTAAGAAGAGGCCATATCGCCTTAATCCCAAATACAAGGAAAAGGACTGCTTGGAGTTGGATAAGATTCTTGAGACGAGCATTATTGAACCTATGGAGGAATCTGATTGGGTGAGCGAAATGGTAGTCCAAGAAAAGAAACAAAAAGGAGAGATACGAATTTGCATAGATCATAGAAAGCTTAATGATGCCTGTGTCCATGATCCCTTTCCAACACCATTCACAGATGAGGCATTGGATAATGTTGGAGGATAGGAGGCTTATTCATTAACTGATGGGTTCTTTGGGTACCATTAGATTAAGATCATGCCAAAGAATAGGAGTAAGACAACCTTCACAACATAATGGGGTTGTTTCTAGTATACAATAATGCTGTTTGGACTCAAGAATGCATTGGCGATGTTCTCGTGTATAGTTACCGCAACGTTCAAAGAATTTATTCATAAATTCTTGTAGGTATATTTTGATATTGGACAATGTTTGGACTAGTAAAGTACCATTTAGCCAGTCTACGCTTAATGTTGGATACATGCCAAACGTATCAGATCATGCTGAACCTGAAGAAGTTCTTTTTTTTTAATGACCTCTTTGGGGTTTTGTTGGGTCATGTGGTATGCAAGCAAGGACTCATGGTGGACCTTGCCAAGATCATGGTAGTAATCAATTTGTAATACTCAAGGAGTGTCAAACAGCTGCGCGCAATGCTGGGCCATATTGGGTATTATCAGAAGTTCATCAAGGCTTATGATCAGATTACTGCACCCATGGAGAAGTTTCTAAAGAAGGACACTACATTCTGTTGGGATGATGAATGTTAGCGCAATGTGGATGTCTTGAAGGAAAATATGGTCACTGCACCGATACTGGTCTTCCCAGATTGGAAGAGGGAACTCCATGTGCATGTTGATGCCTCGTGTATTGTGTTGGGAGCAGTACTGATACAGGTTGGTGAAGGGGAAATGGACCATCCTATAGCATTTGTGAGAAGGAAGTTGTCAAAGGATGAAAATAATTATTCAATGACAGAGCACAAAGGATTGGCGATGGTGTACGTGCTCCAAAAATTCAGGCATTACCTGTTGAGCAGACATTTCAAGATGTACACAGACCATTTTGCATTGAAGTATCTAGTCAATAAGCCTGTGTTGGGGGGGGGGAATATGTAGATGGCTGTTGTTATTTCAAGAATATGATTTTGATGTAATTGTGAAGCCAGGAAGGTTGAATGCTGACCCTAACCATATGTCGCGCATTGAGACAGGAGAGGAGACTACTAATTTGGAGGAAAGGCTTCCTGATGCGTAACTCTTTGCAATGCGCGTAGTAGATAACCACTTCACAGATATTATCCACTTCTTGACTACATGGATGACTCTAGAAGGATACACTAGTTAGCAGAAGAAAGAATTGGTAGTATGTGCACCTGATTTCTCAGTAATTTCCAGACATTTGTATAAAATGGGATCGGACGAGATACTCTGACGGTATGTGCCTGATTTTGAAAGAAACAAAATCCTTGCAGAGGCTCATGGAGGAGATTCCTCCAATTCCACAAGTGTCATTACAACTATTTGAGAAATGGGCAATTGATTTTGTAGGACCGATTGAGCCCCAAGGCAAGAAAATAGGTGCGCGATTTATCGTCACCACAACTGAATATCTAACTAGATGGGCAGAGGCACAACTTGTGAAGGATTGTATAGGGGCAACAACAACTAACTTTTTGTTTGAATATGTGTTGATCGAGTTCGGGTTCCCAGCGGTATTGATGAGCGACCATGGTGCACATTTTCTCAGTGAAACGACCGACGCACTAATAGAAGAATTCTAGGTTTACCATCAAAAAAGTACACCATATCATCCTCAGACCAATGGAACAGTTGAGGCTTTCAATAAGATATTGGAAAATGCATTGAAAAATGTTTGCAATATGCAGCAGAATGATTGGGATGTGCACGTATCAGCGGTATTATGGGCATACAAGACTACTTGCAAAAAGCTAACCGTTTAGACGCCTTTCCAATTGATTTATGGTGTAGAGGCTGTAATAGCTATGGAATATATCATGCCTAGTCTATGCATAGTGGCTTTCATAGGAATGGCGGACCGCAAAGTGTTAGAAGAATGGCTTGTGTAGCTAATGGAGCTTGAAGAAGATAGGTTTTTGGCTAGATGCCATCAGCAGGTTCAAAAGGAATGCGAAAAATCTTGGCATGATCGACACATCAAATTGTGTGCCTTCAAGGTAAATGACTTGGTTTTGTTATATGTTATCAAGTTCGCTAAGTTTGCAGGAAAGTTTCAGATGCACTGGCTGGGGCCATATGTCATCAAAGAAATTATAGATGGTGGTGCACTTCAGCTCACAAAGTTGAATGGAGAACCATTTCCAGGAAGGCTAATTGGAAGCCAATTGAAGCCATACACAGGGGATCTAGCTCAATGACTACATCATGACAGGATAGTCTTAGTGCTCCAGGCAACTGCAAGGGAGAATGAGACTATAAACTATACTGCTCGGTTGGTGGAACTACACGACATATTGGCTATGCGAAAAAGGGTGATGTCATAGGATCATAAGGTGCACGAAGGGATTTGCGCTATGAGGGGAGATACCACACAAAACAAACATAAAATGACCATTATAGTCATTGTTAATGATTTGAAATCCAAGAGATGGTTAAGAGGGGCAAGAGGGGGGGGGGGGGGAATTTAGGGCTGAAATATTTAAAGATCTGCCGCCAAATCAACATTTATGAATGAATTTTGGGGGGAATGGTCAGATTTGAATTCAAATTCACCTATAAATTACATGTGGCCATCCAACAGAGAACACCTTGCATCCTTAGAAGTTTTAGCTATTCTATCCTTAGTTTTTCGCAGATTTAGTCACAAGCTCTGTGTTTGATACTTTACCTAAGGATACCTAGTAGTTTATTCTTAGCACTATGTCTGAACCAGGTGAGACTACAAGCACCGGAGGAACTGTTGCCTTTGAAGGATCGACTCCAAAAGTTATCAACATGGGGGCCCCGGCTCCTGTGCCACTATGGATGTTGCAGTTGTGGACTGCACAACATTGTTTGAGGAGGCCATGAAAGTAGTAACGACCCTGCAAAAAGCTCCCAACCTGAAGATATTAAAAACAAAGACCTGCAAGCTCCAACAATAATACGATGAACCTATAGCTTACACAATAGAAGATTAAGCAGGACAATGAAGGACTAGCCACATAACAACTTGTCGAACAGGTGAAGCAAGCAGCCACGTGGAGCGCGACTGAAGTAGCAGTGGTGCAGGTGGAGCTAGGGGATCTTCACAGCATGATATCTGCGCCAGCTGAGTGACTTGAGGGCGAGTCATGATATTTTTATTGGGGGCCTATTGGGATGGGATCCCTTGGGTCATTTTTGGGGCAAAAGCCCAAATTTTGATATAAAAAGATGTAAAGTCTCCACAAATTGTGGTTGCAGAGCACGTAGCTAGTTAAGAGTCAAGAAGGCTTTTACCCTTCTTTTATGTAACTAGAGTCGACTTTTGAAGATCTACCCATGGTCCATGGACCATGGGATTATATAAATAGGTGTGTCTTAGAAAGTCTAAAGGAAAAAAATGGAAGTTGTCTATGGGTAAGACAAAAACAGTCTAGAGAGTTAGCATGAGAGAGTAAGAAGGAAGGCTCTCCAGCTTAGTGCGCAGAGGCCTAGAGTAGTGTTCGCAGCTGAGTGGATGGACCCCTGTAGCTGAGTGTGAAGGAAAGTCTTGAGTTTGTAAGTTTAACTGAATATCAATAAAGAAGATTGTTGCATAAATTCATGTGTTTTATCTATTAACTTTTGTTATGTATGAAAGCGCTTTATGCTATGATTAATAATGGTTTTATGAAATAATGATGTATCGATGCATGAATTTACTTGATCTACATTGTTATATGAATGCAATTAACGTTAACTAATTACGAAAAGATTATAACACTTTCTGTTAAAGTTATCAAACACTTAAGTAGATCTGAGCAAATAATGTTCTAAGAGTAATCTATGGTGTGCGTAAGTAGCTAATTTGCCTGTTTAGGGTTTGCAAAATCCGATTGTAGAGCTTCTCGGAGGTCTAGAGGTTGATTAAAGGAAGTTCATTGACAAGCCATAAAGGCTTATCAATCTGCGTGAAGGTAGACCTAGATCACAAAAGGACATCACACTAATCTCTGGGTGCAGAAATTTGGTTCTAGCATCCCCCCATACTGCTTCGAGTGAGACTTCAGCCCACACATCGTAGATTTATGCTAAAAGGTCTAGTAGTGAAGGGACTTGTTTGGTACATCTACTCTGAACCTGGGTTAGGACCCGCTAGGCCAAGAACTCATAACTTCGCTATCACACCTATTTGCAGTGTGTGAAGATATTCATTGGGGAAGTTGCTAGGTTTAGGCCGATGTTTTTCAAGGTACTCACGATGATCTGATCATCAGTTGATTCCATGCTCAAGGACCCTTTTGGTAGCGTGACTACTCGAAGATCCACTGAAATGACCATCTCAACAACCTGGTTGGTCCTTGGTGCTAGATTCGTTTGTGCGATGCTCACCTACCCTATGCCCACCTAGATCCTACTGGTCTGGATTTGTAGTTCATGCAGATCCTTATGAAGAGTGCCTAACGAATGTAGGTGCTTTTGTTAGAACTCCTACAATTGTTCCATTGTGGTGTCACACACTTTATCTCTGATCTTGTTGAGATCACCTTCTATGAGCATAATGGGATCAAGCAGTGGCTTCGTCGCTTTTGACTTGTTTTGGGGCCCCTCCTTCTCTTGTTCCCTGTACCTTTTCACCCAGAATGGGGTGCCCTATGCTTCATCACTGCCACCGCCTTTCTCTGACTGTTATTCTTCCTCGGTCTAGGATGAAGGGGATTTACTACTTCACTTAGAGTCACGTTATTTCTGTTCAACATGTTGTTATGCAACATGCTCCTTTTCTAGTCGGGCCTTCTCCTTGGCCTCCTTCCTTCACTTCTCAGCCAATTGCTGGACCACCTACTTTGCTGCCTCCTTCTTCTGCTTCGCTATGGAACTCCCTGTGCCTTTGCTGGTACCTGTGGCTAGATCGGATGGAGAGTGCCAATTTTCTGACCAACGCTTGATGACTTCCTGGATGGCATTATCTGTGGCAAAATAGGGAAGATCAAACCACTTTTGTTCTGGATCCTTCCGCGCCTTGATATACATGAGGTGAAAATATTCCTTGAACTCCATGTACTTTGACAACTAATCATACACAGTTTGGGACAACCACAACCATCGCCTCCGTCAAAACCCAAAAAAAATTCATCTCCATGACTTGCACAAAGTCCTTCGTGGCCCACAAGGAGGCAAACTAAGCAGCCTCTGGTAATACTTTCACCAAGGGAGGAAATTGATTCTCCTTCAGCAGCTCCTAAGTGTTATAGATATATTTGGGCACTTCAACCCCAATCTTATATGTCAATAAAATAGGGCTCTTTAAACCCTAAAAGTGTTGTTTCATACCCTAAAGGATCACGGTCAATTGATTACATCATTCCCCAAAAGTTCCACCTGAAAAACCATCCAGAATTGGCCAAAACAAGACCATACTAACTACTCCACTGTCAAGGTGTGATGCATACTGACTCCATCACTAGCCAGGTGTGATGCATACTGAAGAGGCCTTCTATAGGGTGCGATGAGCAAGGATGGACAAATGTCCGAGACAGTTTGCTAAGTGGATGCTCATGGAATCTTCTAGAAAATTCTCTTATGACACTTGCCTCTCTGAATTCGCCCAGGGATGAGTAAGAGATCCAAGAAATCTCCAAGTGGAACCAAAAACAACAAGTGGAATGACACTAATCAAAAACCCAGAGATAACTCACACCCTTGCAAACATCTATAAATGGATCCCTCATCTGAGAGATCTAGGGGCTAGAATTTTGTAATTTGCAAGGAAGTGTTGATAGTTTGAGGTTGAAAAAGAGCATTGTATTGTTGATGTGATCTTTCTTTTCATCAAGTGAAGAGGGCTTTGATGCTGGGAGGATGATGCTGGATTAGACAGCTGGGTTGTAATTCTCCCTTCTATTTTAATAAAGTTCATTGAGTTTTCCTCCATACAATCATGTATTTGTGAATGTTGTTATTTGTGAATGCCATTGTATGTTCATTGTATTTATGATTCTACAATGCTTATGATATAATAGATCAAGATGCTTTGATGGTGTTTTGTTACTTTGTCTCTACAAGTATTCTCTAAGTGGGATAAGTAGGAGAGGAGTTGCAAGCTCTATCGAGGGGGAGAGAGATAAAGCAAGGAGTCAAGTGGAAGATGGTTCCTTTGCCTCTCTCTTACCTATCATACATAGAGGAAATCTCAAATTTCTTTGATTGTTTGTTTCTAGGATAGCTGCCAATCCTAGAGGGCTAGCAGATCGAAAAGACACTAGTTTTCTTGGAAACAAAATGGCAACTCCACTGGGGAGCAAACAGATGTTTGTATGTTGTTGTTGTTTGCTTCATAAACTATAGACAGATCCTGAAGTTAGCCAGATAGCCTTCGAACTGCTTTTGCTCTGCAATTACAAAGTAGATGAATTTTGCTTTAGTCAATCTCTAGTTTAGTTTATGAATCAAACATTTGACTTACAAGCATTCTAGATTCCCTTTTGGTAGCTTAGTAACCTCCCAAGATCATTCCTCTGTACTTTCCTTTTTTATGTCCATCATAGCTTAGCTTAACTCACTAAAATCAACTGCAATTTTGAGCCAAAACCCACCTCAGTTGCGCTCCCTGGCCCATCGCACTGTCTATCACTATCAACTAGTATGCATCGCACTTCCTGAGTGTAGCAGGTGTGATTCATACTTGTTTATGTGAAGCATAGGTGTGATGACTGACTGAGCCTATTTCCCTTCTTGGAATTTGGGTTTTTATCCTTGTTTTCAGTTCAGTTTAATTGTTTTTCTGCTTATGAACAGTACCTCATTACTGAAGCCTGCTTGATTTACATATATCAGCCTCCATTGATTAGGATTAGTAAATGTTTTTATGTATTTTTCCATCATTTACAACCCTTTGTCGAAAAGTTTCCTAAATCTATATGTCGTTTTGGTACAAAGAGTGTCGTCACTGTCGTTTTGTGTCAAAAAACAGAAGTGTCATAAAGTCTTCCTTCTCTGAATAGTCAATTGAATTTTTGTTATATATTTTATTTGATTTGTTGTTATTCGAAGTGTCGAAATCATTTTCTATTCGAAATGTAAAAGTGTCGCTTACTATTCCTTTCCATTTTGAAAAGATATTGTCAAAATGTCACTTTGAGTGAAATGTTTCAGACCTATACTTAGTTCTCTTTTTTGGCATTCCTCACATTAACGGAACAAAAAAAAAATACATGCATTTTGCATTTACATTTAGCTTGGTTGCGAAAAATGATTTAGGAAAGTGCATTTAGAGTGTGCTCTTTGCTCTTTGTCTGAAAGAATCGTAATTTTCTTTCCCTAGTAGCTAGGATTTTCATTGATCAAAATAAACAACGATTGCTTACCATTATAGATTGCATTTTTAGGAATTTCACATCTACATCAAGAAGTGAACCATTGAAAGGAAAAATTATAAACAAGATCAAATCTAAAATAAATTTTAATGAAATTAACAATGCTTTGGAACCTAATGCAACACATCTAGAGGTCTAGGCTAGAGACGTGTTCCAGTATCGTAAAATCTAATAACTATCGTTTTCATCGAAGCTTGGGTGATTCCTCCTCTTTGATATGACAAGTGCTAGCATGGACTTGTTCTCCCCGTACCGTTGCGTATATATTGGGAGACCACAATAGGCTTATATCCTTTATCCATAGGAAGCCGTGTTTGCCGCCCTATCGATCGCAATGTACTGAACACATCATTCGAGAAGATTGACTGCCATACATAAGTCCTTGGAAATTTCTCTTTAATTTATCACCAAGGTGTATATTGCAGTTTTGCAATTGGTTTGGTAATCCCTCTGTCTTGATTTCCAGAGTAGTCACTTTCGTTCCTTTTTGACTCCTTAAAAGAAAGGTCCATCTGAGCACTTGTCACTTCAAGCTCATTAAAAATCGAAGGGGACTAGAGTCATCTTTAGCTTTTTCTCGACTCTTAAAAATTGAAAAAGAAAAGTTGTGTCAAAGTGTCATTAAAATTTATTAAATTCAAAATAACATCATTTTCCCCTTAATTTTGAGTTGATTAAGTAATCCGTAATCGTGGAAGAAAGTCAATAAAAACCCCGTTTTTCGCGGAGACTACCGAGTCAACCGTCTTTTACTCCAGAAACGAAGCCATTCCGGGAAAAACAGTCTCATTTAACTGAGTCCAATTCCCTTGGTTTATTTGAAAATTGTGTTTCAACATCGTCAGAGACTACAGTTACTCCAGTCACTTCTAGTACATCTGCCTTTGCAGAAGAGGTTCCACAGTTACAAGAGGACATTAGAACTGATCCTAGTGTAATGGTAGACACTTCTATACCTAAAACAACTCCATCTGTAGTTGATCCAGAAACTGAAGTTCACTTAACTGAACATCTATAAGTTGAGTTCCAGAATTCAGAAGGTGTCATCCCTCTAGTATCTGCCACTGCAAAAGCTATACCTTCTTTGGCTCCAGAAATATTTTACAGACCTGACAGTCTACCTCTTCCACCTAGACTGATTGCTATAGAGGAGATAGTAGAAGATCTTCCATCCAGTACCCCATTATATTTTGGAACTGGGATCCACTTATATCCTTCTACTCCTGAAGTTAGTTCTTTTAATCATCCTTCATCACAAGTTCCCATCGAATTGCTTGGAAATCTTTTGGATAGACTAAACATGTCTAAGCAACCATCAACATCTAGGATTGTGTCATCTGATACAACTATGGCAGAGCTTCCTGCTTCCATTCCTACTATGTTTGCTGGTATACCATCTGTTGCAACTAGTTATCAATCACTAGCTAGAGTCCACTCAGGGGTTGTTTTGACGGCATGGTCTGCTCCTATTTGTTCATTCGGAGTCCCATATGGTATTTCTTATGTTGAAACTCAACAAATTGATCCTACATGCTAGTATCAATTTGGGCAGACCAGTCTTCAAGGATCAATATATCTTTTGAACACTGAACTGCCGCCATATGGAGGGCAGTATGCTTTTTCATTGTTCCCTCCTGGAGAACAACCATATGAGAGTTTAAAACAAAATTCAGGTCAAACTAGAATTACATCCAGTGGTTGGGTACCAATACTGCCTCAACAACCAAGGGTTGTATATTCAATACAACCAACACAACCTATGTTGAATGTTCCCACAACACCTGCTATTGTGACTATGTCGCAAGTACAAGCACTGCCTGTTGTATGTCAACCTCAAGTCTCTCAGGTTGAAATACAACTGCTTCTTGTCTCTATGACTCAATCACAACCTTATGTTAGTGCTTCCTTACCTGGAATGACTTAGGCTCAAATGGGTGTTATCACCCCACATCTTGGTCAATATTCCAGTATTGGGCAACAACAAATGGTCCAACAACCATGACTAGTGCAATACCAACAACCGCAATTCCAGCAAACTTACCGAGGACTTGAGCAACAAGGCTTTGTAGGTAATGGACAACCACATTTTCAAAATGGTTATCAACAACCATACTATGCTGGTTATGTCCAACAACCTTATCAAAATTACCAGCATCAGATACATTATACTGGTCTGCAAATACCTACTACTCAGGTGATTCCATCTTATCCTGGTGCTTCACCTAACCTGAATCAGCAGTTGCCTTTTGTAGCAACTTTGGAATTACCAGATTTGAACTGACTGACAAATGATCCAATTGCGTACACCCCTTGGTGGCCAGTGATTCCTCATAAAATTCCATCTGATATTCCTAAATTCAATGGAAATCTAGGTGAAGATCCATCAAATCACGTAATGAATTTTCATTTGTGGTGCTCATATAACACCCTAAATGATGATTCGATTAGGCTTCCCCTTTTTTAGAGAATACTAACTGGTTCGGCAGTGAAATGGTATATTGAATTGCCTAGAGCTTCGTTTGATAACTTCAATGCCTTTTCCACTACTTTTCTAACCCACTTTTAGTTACCCATAAGGTACGAAACGGGGATAGAACTCCTTACCAACTTTAAACAGACAACAACCACTCACATATCTGATCATATTCATGAGTGGTGACATCGTCGACGAATGGTAAAGACGCATGTTCCTGATCAGCTTTTAGCTGAGTGGTTTATTAAGTCCTTATTACCATGTATAAATGAGGACATGGAAAAAGGAGGAGTTTTCACTGAAGAGTAAGTCATTGCTTATACCCAATACTTAGACTTGATCTATACTCAGTCTGGCACACTCTATGACAAAATTCCTGACGCTCCCAGACCATAATTTTCCATTCCTCCCCCTCCTAAATTGAACAGGGACTCTCACACCGGTGATGGCTTGATCGGTACCTCAAGCACGCAAATCGCAAAGGCTCCATCTGGTAAAGCCCTTGCAGTTTATAATAAAAAGGAAAATGACAAACCGCTTGCCTTGGAGGTTAATGTTGTGTCATCTGACAAGGGAAAAGGTCCAAAGCAACCAGGGGGCAATAAGAAAGGGAAAAATAATAAGAAGAAATAGGAGAATTCAACTCCTAAAAATATTTTGAAAACCCTACTGGGCGAAAGAAACCTCGTGAGCCATGTTACATTTGTAATGAGGACCATTACATGAGAAATTGTCCACATCGAGCTGAGGTTATGAAATTGTTAAAGGCTTCATATACCTCAGCGGTGTTGACTGATCCGTTCCAAACCCAGAAACTAATCTGGTTGCTATCGATCATGCTTCCACATCCCAAGTGCTTATGCTATCTGCCTCAAAACAAAAAAATGATGCTTTGATATCGACAAGGAACAAAGATTATGGGAATCCACCGATGTCGATCAACAAGGCTATAGATCAACCCAGTAGTTTGACAACAACTTCACCAGACTTTGTTTCACCCATCATTCCTGAATAAACTATAAAGTCGCCAAAGTGAGTAGTACATAAATTGACATTTAATCCTCATGCTTGAGCTGCACAAAATTATAATATACTGGAGGATCTGGCTCAATCGCCATCTGCTATGTCGACACTTGAAGTACTGCAAAATTACCCCTCCCAAAAGTAGGCTTTGTTATCAATAATAGGTGGGATTGATCTAGCGGATTCCAATCTTGTGGCCTTTAACCATAAAGGATACGCACCTCATTTACCGGCCCAACTTGCTTTCCTTATACAGGTAAAAGCCCTCAATAAAATTGTTCATCGAACAATAATTGAAGAGGGGGCATCTACCTGTATTATTTTAATGAGTTGTTGGAAAACTTTAGGTTCACCACCCTTGTCACGATCATCAACGACATTAAAATCATTTGATGAGAGAACATACACACTGTATGGGATTTTAAGTAACTTCCAAGTTGAACTGGGGGGCAAGACATAGAAATTGAAGTTGAGGTCACTGATGGAAACCTTGACTACAATATCTTACTGGGAAGGCCCTGGATTTATGCTATGGCTACCATTGTGTCTACATATTTTAGAAATATTACATTTCCCTTCCAAGATAGAATTACAATCGTTGACCAACTAACCTTTTTCCCGATAGTTCACAAGAAACTAGAAGCATTCCATTGATCCATGGAGTTCTCAATCGCTTCAAAATGTTGGAGTAGGTCTCCTAAAAGACCCTTCCTTAATGGGTACTTTTTCCCTCTTGCCTCCAACTGATCTGGCGGAAGTGGTTACAGTGGAGACCTATCATATGGTCTCTTCCACATTGTCTAAGATTAAGAAGAACCCTAACCATTTTGATAGTGTGGATCATCGTGAGGTGTTGCCCCCAAGCCCCATAGAATCTTTGTAGCAATCAATTTTTTGGGCCTGGGTGGCAAACCCAAAGCAACACTCAACGAGTGTTTGGATAGATAGGTCTCTAGAGTATGGTACCTCTTTCGATCCTTGGTCTCGTACACATGCTACAAATGAAGGAATCATCCAGTCATTGATGATAAGAGAGACATTGTGGGAAGATTACCACCATCGTTCCCACCTTCAAGATAACAATGAAGATTATTCAAGCGACCTTAATCATCCTTCAGTTTTTTATTTTCTATCAAATACTGTAAATACAGTGGATTCCTAGCGAAATCTGTCCAATATTGAAGAAACTATTAGAATCTTGACCAAACCTAATGTTGTAGAGAATATTCATGTTGGAAAATCTTCTTCTCCATTAGAACTGGAAATACACTGTGCTCTCTTTCGCAAATTCAGAGATGTCTTTGCATGGTCATATGAAGAAATGTTAGGCATTGACTCGAGAATTGTTGAACATGAAATCAAGATGTATCTATATGTCAAACCAGTATGACAACGGCTTCGACATGCTCACCCGAAGAAATTCGCTGCCATAAAGGCAGAAGTTAAAAAACTTTTGCATGCTGGTTTCATTTACTCTGTTCCTCTAACTGATTGGGTATCAAATATTCTTCCTATGATGAAAAAGCAAGGAACAATTAGAGTGTGCATCGATTATAGGGATGTAAATCAAGCATGTCCAAAATACAACTATCCTACACCCTTCTTCGATCAAATAATTGGTGAATGTGTCGAATGCAAAATCTTTTCATTCATGGATGGATTTTTTGGGTACAACCAAATCAATATCTGCCCATAGGACCAATTGAAGACTACATTTATATGTATGTGGGGCACATTCATGTATAGTAAATTACCTTTCGGTTTGAAGAAAACAGGGGCAAATTTTCAGAGGGTGATGAACTGCGCCTTCCATGACATCAAACACATCGTTCAACCATATCTCGACGATCTACTAGCTCATTCATGAAAGCAGACTAATCATCCACAACATTTGAGAGCCATATTTCTACGTTGCCGACAGTACAAGATACGACTCAATTCGCACAAATGTGTGTTTTTTGTTGGTTCTAGTCGATTACTTGGTTTCATAGTTTCTAAGGATGGAATTCGACTCGACCCATTTAAGGTTCAGGCAATCCTTGACATGCCTCCACCTTCAAATTTGCTTCAGATTTAGTCTAAGGGAAAGCTAACTTTCTGAGGAGGTTCATTCCACATTATTTTGAACTTGCTAAAGGTTATACATGTCTATTGAAAAAAGGAGTACCCTTCCACTAGGATCAGGTTGTGCAAGCTTCCTTTGATTCTTTAAAAGGTTCCTTGATAAAAGCATCACTAATGTATGCTCCTTAATATTAAAAATACTTTAACCTGTATCTCGCCACTGCAGATACGACCATCGCCATGGTTTTAGTGCAAGAAGATAATGGGATAGAACATCCTATATATTATTTAAGTCGAAACCTTAATGATACAGAAAGAAATTACTCTTATGTTGAAAAACTGGCTTTGGAAGTTGTTCAAGTAGTACAGAGATTTCGACACTATATTCTCTTTCTCAAACTACCATGATGTCAGATTGCAACCATATGACCTACATCCTGTCGCATCAATTACTAGGGGGCAAATATTCCAAATGGATAGCCATTTTGCAAGAGTTTGATTTGGAATTCACCAAATCCAAATCAAAGAAGTCTCTTGTCTTCGTGGAGTTACTTTGTGACCTCCCATCGTCATCCAACGATTTAACATCTAAAGCATCAATCATGGATGAGACTTTGTTTCTGATATCGTCAAGCGATCTTTGGTACGGAGATATACGGGTCTATCTCCGAACCTAAGCTTTTAGGCCTAACACCTCTTAATCTGAAAAATGGTGTATTAAATATCAAGTCAAGGATTACTTGATCATTGGTGATACACTTTACCTGCGAGGTGTCGATACAGTTCTGCGAAGGTGCCTCACACATGAGGAGGCCAAAAAACTCCTGAATGATAGTCATTCAGGTGCATGTGGGGGCCATCTATCTAGTTACACTATTGCACAAAAGATCTTACGAGCTAGTTACTTCTAGCCCACTATATTCAAATATTGCATAATTGCAGTCAAAAGTTGCCATGCTTGTTAGATTTTTGATCGTAAAACTAGATTACCTCCTGCACCACCGCATCCAGTAGTTGCTGTTGGGACATTCGCTAAATGGGGCATATATTTCATGACATGTAACCCCACCTTGGCTAGGGGGCATGGGTATATTCTATTTGCCGTCAACTATTTTACAAAATGGGCTCAGGCGATGCCTACATTAAACAACAGTGGCGAAACGATTGCTTTTTTCTTTTTTAATCATTTATTCTCTAGATTTGGTGTCCCACAGGCTATAGTCACAGATCATGGATCGTATTTTCGCAGTCACGTGATGGTTGAATTGACTTCCAAATTAGGACTGTCCCATGATAGCTCTACTCCATATTATCCACAGGCTAACGGACAGGTTGAGGAAATCAACAAATTCCTTAAGCACATGCTGCAGAGGAAAATTGGAGTCCACAAATGGAAATGGCATTTAATATTGTACTCAGCTCTATGGGAATATAGGACTTCGGTGAGAAATGCGATCGGATTTACACCCTTTCAGTTGGTGTATGGTCTGGAAGCTGTCTTACCAATTCAGTGAAAAATCTCATCCCTCAGACTCGCAATTGATCTACTTCCTGAAACGTTGAAATAAGAGGCTCGTTTCTTGGAACTAATCCGCTTGGATGAAACCGTCGTGATGCCGCACTAGCTAACAAAGCACATAAGAAATGCGTCAAGGCACAATTTGACAAAAATGTCAAGCCCTGTTTCTTCTCGGAAGGTGACCTGGTCTTGCTTTACGATCAAGACTCTGATAAATTGGGAGTAGGTAAGTTCGAACCATTATGAATGGGCCCCTACATTGTTAAACGAGTATTGAAAAAAGGAGCCTATGAGCTGGTTGATTATGATGGGATTCCTCTATCACAGCCCTGCAACGGGTTGTATCTTAAATGTTACTATGCTTGATTAAGTGTAGTACACTTATTGTATATATGCTTTTGTTACATTTTTGTTTTCTTTTAGAGTTGTCATTTTGGTTAGGTACTCCACTTCGCTTTTGTTGCAGATGTCAGACTTTTTGGAACCATTTGTTGGGTATGCTGATGGAGCTAGTCATAGTACATGGAACCTGTCCTCTACGGGCTGGGCCATTGTCGCTCTAAGCGGTGAGTTAGTGAGTTTTAGAGGGATATGTATTGTTCGATCAACGAACAACATCGTTGAGTATAGCACGTTGATTGAACTTCTCTTTGATGCCATTTCACATGGAATATATCAACTTGTTGTCAGGCTAGATTCACATCTCGTCATTCTATAGCTTACTGGCATTTATTCTATTC
This sequence comes from Pinus taeda, assembly GCA_000404065.3. NCBI lineage: Eukaryota > Viridiplantae > Streptophyta > Pinopsida > Pinales > Pinaceae > Pinus > Pinus taeda. The sequence continues at coordinate 128,258 of APFE031651278.1, forward strand.
AGAACCCAGCCATGTATCGCATGTTCCTAAGAGTCAGGATTTTGGAAAGAGAGTTTGATTCCATTCAATATCAACACATTTCTAGAAACTTAAACACATTAATTGATTCATTAGCAACATATGTGTTAGATAGACATTTGCAACATTTGTAAAGAAAGAAGTTTACATTAATATTTGCATCAGGATTGCATAACTTAACCAAAATAAAACTTCGAAAATAAAAAATATATAATTATTTAAAGTTTTTACAAAATGTTTTGTGTCCAAGACATAATCGGTTGTATGACCAAGAAACTCAAAAGATGAATGCAAGGAAGCATCCTAGACTAATGATGTTGGTGATAACATGTCACCGCTTGTGCGATTATGCATAGGAGCCTAGTCCATCGACTTGGCACGCCAGTAGTATGGCGATGTAACCTCAAAGGTAACTCATCGGTCTTGACATCCTGAATACTAAGAGTGAGGCCCTCAATCTGATCCTGCAGCACTGCCAGGGTCTCTGATATGTCCAGATCCCGCAGGACGGCCCTCCCTATAGCCTCTCCTACTGGAGCGTCATTTGCCGCCCGTGGGCGTGCTACTAGTCACACTGGTCCAATATCTGCACACACATATGAGTTTGATTAGTATTGGTAACATTTAAAAACACAAAAGCATTATAAAATTGATAAACAAAGATATGGTCGAATCATTTTACCTAGAGCACTCCACTGCTCGCCAGCTAGTAACACCAAATCCAGGTCGCCTCGGAAATCCATCCCGACGTATGGATACTCCGCAGAGACCATCTCCTGACGGTCAAACCACTCAAAAAAGGTGTGAGAGAAGGAAATATGTGACTGACTGGCATGTTTGGCCATAAGATCAACCCATCTTTACATCCGTGGCTCCGCCGGTGCTGGAAATCCTACTTAAATGTACTAAGGCTACATCAGTGGAATACTCTCCCAGGAAAAGGTAGTCAATATGGAACCATAGCCAAAATTCTTGGTTCGTCCATTTTTTACTTTGGAGAGTTGTTCTTTTATGACAGGAAGTACCGCCTCGCACCAGTTGAACACCTTCGGTTCCTGGCATTCCAGGGTGTACTGCATGTAAGATCTGTTTTCCAAATGCAAAGCTGCGCTACAAGACAATCTAGCAAATGTAAATAAAATGGTCCTCAGGGGCTGATCAGTGACATCCTGGATATTGATCTTTCCATCTTTGCTAGGCTAAGATCCATCTCTATAGAATTGACAAATATAATCTTTCACGGATTCACCCCCACGAGCAAATCTTGAAAGTGAAAGAGGGGCACCACGCCTCGACAACCCTATCAGAAAATAAATGTCCTTGATTGTCAATGGAATGGATTTACCTCTAATCTAGAATACCTAGTCAATCGGATCCCAAGAATCGAGAAAATAAAACAAACTGATCTGTTGCCTCATGTTGGATATGCGGAAGAACTTCAACAAGCCACAGTTTCTTAATGCAACAACTGTTCCCGGGTCATGTAAAGCAATCATGTCCTCTTCTTCATGTTCACATTCACACCATGTGACAACCATCTTGATCCAACAAAAATATGAAATGCAAATAAAAGATGAATTAGGATCCAATTTTGAGCAAAAACGCAAAAAATCATTGTATAAAGATGCCCTTCTACGCCCATCACACCCTGCCTTTGAACAAGGTGGGATGCATATTGACTGGTTAGTTGGCAGCTCAGTATGAATCACACCTTTCGATACTGGCAAGGTGCGATGATTGGGGAATGAGATCTTCAAACCCCAAGGGCCCAAAAATGTGAAAAAACATGCTCAGAATCAAAGAAGGATGGAATGAAAATGAAGAGCTCAAGGTTAGCTCTTACCTAGTCCTAACGGCACAGAGAATAGTCCACCGGATCTCCTGAAATAAACTGGTGTAATTTGAAGGGGGAAACCACTCCAGAGCTCCCAATCCCTAATTTAAAATAGAATGATGAAAATGAAAGGTAAAACTACTTTTATGATTACTATTCATGTACTTCAAGCAAAATGTTAGTTTTAACTCATTTTTCATACATATATATGTATTTCTAATTAGTTTGGTGGAGTGATTGAGCAGGTTGAACGAATGACGAAAGAATATGATGTGTTAAACAACGAATTAAACATTTTTACCACAAACTGAGCAATCTTATCGCATGGTTCAAGTTCGTTAAAAAATGAACCCTCCTTCAGTAAATAACCTTTGTGATTTCCATGCTATCAGCCTTTTGAGCCTTGGTTATGTTCCTGCCATCACCTCCATCCTTTCAGCAGATCATATGCTTCCACTTGATTGTTTAACCTTTTGAGGAACATCTGCGATAAGTGGTCCTATTAGCTAGCCTCTTCAAATCACCTTGTTTTGAGAAGTTCCAAGCTTACCAGTAACCAGTTGCTACCCTAAATTCCACTCGTTCCTAAAAAACGAGTCTCCTTTAAACTCTTTTCAGACTCATTAAAAATGAAAATATTGTCAAGCTATTGGCCTTTCCAGCTCATTAAAGTAATGGGAAGTGCCATCCCTCCTATATATTTTAATATTTTTCATACCTGAGGGATTATCTCTTGAAAAATTTCGAGTGCTTGTCTTTTTGGCTCGCTAAAGTGATCGAAAATTCACCCCTTTTGTATTATTTTATCCGTTTTCGGACTTAAGGGATTATGCTAGAAAAAGAACTGTTGGAGTTTCCTTTTCGTCCCTTTTCAAACTCTTGAAACATGAAAAGGACCGAGTTGTCTTTGTCATTAAACTCATTAAAACAATAGCGACAAACTTGTCCCCCTAGACAAGAATGAGTTTCACTGTCGCTAGGCTCTCTAAAACATAGCGACAGGTTTTCCCAAAGGGAAAATTATAGAACAGGCATATGTTATCCTCCTCAAACTTGACAAAAATAAATAGGTACTGGTCAGCAATGGCTGGGGAAAAATGGAAGAAAACTTGAAGAATTTTATGGTAGCAGGTTTCTCTTGAACATGACACTTTCACTCCATCACCATGATTGAGTCGGGTTGGTTTATTGTGTTCACCGGTCATTTCACCATTGGTCTTCCACACCATCCATATTTTGGGATTAATGCTACCAATCCATCTCAATGTCACTGATATGTTCAAGAGAATTCATTCAGTTGATAAACCACCATCTAGTTAATGCCTCATCCACTGCAATACCTTCACCCTCCATTTTTCATGACCGCCATTCCTGAACCTTGTGTAGTCAAATCGTTTTCACCTCCAGAAAATCATTTGCTTCATTTCATGTAATAGATGTGGGATACGTTAAGGCCCTCCTATGATGAGTCACTTCTCATCGACACCATATCATTATCCAAGAAGTTGACTTAGAAACAACCCTTTTAGTACTTTGAAGCTTGCATGCCTCAATGGCAAGTTTCTCACTTCCGGTGACAGGTTGACATCAATGGCCTTTGACTAAAATATTTTGCGTGGTGTTTGACATCAAATCATATATTCACACCATGTGAATTATACTATAGTACCTTGAGGGGCATCATCATTATCAGTGATTCCTCTCACATCTGTCAACATCTCACATTATTAGCTGGTAATCAGGTGATGTCTTTCCATGTTCGAATTCAGAACATCTCTTCACATGGATCGACTTGTACATCGGGCAAAGATTAAACAAGTTTGAAGACCCCGAATCTAATTTCATCCATCTAGGCTGCGATATATTCAGGGACATACAGAAGCTGCATAGATAGTCATCCGATCCAGGGATGATGACTCCACATATAAAGAATCACCAGTCTGCAACTGTAGATGATTATTTGTCCTATGTACATGAAAATGAATTTATAAAGTTGAGCATGGGAATGCCCACCTCAACTAGATCATGAAAATTATATTATGATGATGATGTATTGTATTGTATTGTATCTTATACAGCTCACCTTCTAGTTTTGGAAACCTCGGATCCTCATGATAAAGCATTTCACCCGACATCAAAAGATTTACGACTTCATGCTTTAGGGGGCAACTATTATAGACATATTTGGGCACTTCAACCCCAACCTTATATGTCGATAAACTAGGGTTCTTTAAACCATAAAAGTGTTGTTTCATACCGTAAAGGATCATGGTCAACTGATTACATCATTCCCCAAAAGGTCCACCTGAAAAACCATCCAGAATTGGCCAAAATAGGACCATACTGATTGCTCCACTGTCAGGGTGTGATGCATATTGACTCCTACACTAGCCAGGTGTGATGCATACTAAATAGGCCTTCTATAGGGTGTGATGAGCGAGTATGGACAAATGTCCGAGATAGTTTGCTAAGTGGATGCTCATGGAATCTTCTAGAAACTTCTCTTATGACACTTGCCTCTCTGAATTCACCCAGGGATGAGTAAGAGATCCAAGAAATGTCCAAGTGGAACCAAAAAAAATAATTGGAATAGCACTCATCAAAAACCCAGAGATGACTCACACCCTTGCACACATCTATAAATGGATCCTAATTTGAGAGATCTAGGGGCTGGAATTTTGTAATTTGCAAGGAAGTGCTGATAGTTTGAGGTTGAAAAAGAGCATTGTGTTGTTGATGTGATCTTGCTTTTCATGAGGTGAAGAGGGCTTTGATGCTGGGAGGATGATGCTGGATCAGACAGTTGGGTTGTAATTCTCCCTTCTATTTTAATAAATTTCTTTGAGTTTTCCTCCATACAATCGTGTATTTGTGAATGTTGTTATTTGTGAATGCCATTATATGTTCATTATATTTCTGATTCTGCAATGCTTATGATATAATAGATCGAGATGCTTTGATGGTGTTTTGTTACTTTGTCTCTACAGGTATTCTCTAAGAGGGATAAGTAGGAGAGGAGTTGCAAGCTCTGTCAAGGGGGAGAGATATCAAGCAAGGAGTCAAGTGGAAGATCTAGGTTGGTTCCTTTGCCTCTATCTTATCTATCATACATAGAGGAAATCCCAAATTTCTTTGATTGTTTGTTTCTAGGATATCTGCCAATCCAAGAGGGCTAGTAGATCGAAAAGACACTAGTTTTACTGGAAACACTAAGCAAATAGCACAATGGAGAACAAAAACCACACATAGTGGAAGGTATTTCTCTCATCCTGAGCCTCACAACAATTCACAAGGAACTCGTTGTAGAGGTAGCATGACCAATGAAAGTACACGCACTCCGCACATTGTGCAACTAATGAGATTACAGGCACCGGAACCTCATCCGCGTGACATTTCCTCATGACTTTACTGGCTAATAACTACAGGGCTATTTGTACTGTAGGCTCAGCAATGGACGTGACTATCTGCGTGGCTTCTTGACTAGGTCAAATTTCTTCTTCATGTTTTCTACCAATACACGCTTAATGGTCTTTCCACAAAACTCCTTGGAGGGATTCAAGCTTGAATGTGGTAAGAGCGTGATCTGATGGATCAACATGCCCATGATAGGGATAGGTTCGTTTAGCCATAAACACCCATCATGTACCAGAGCCATCAGTTGCTTTATGCAGGTGATATTGATGTTGGAGTAGTGATAGTGGGGCACCCATAGCAGGTTCAGCAACCCTGATTGATTTACTCTGCGAATCCATTCCACTAGCTCCAATGCAATGACACTGGATTCTTTATAATATAACCACTTCATGTAGTTCTCTTTTGTTTTATGCAAGTGATATTGATGTTGGAGCGGTGATAGTGGGGCACCCACAATAGGTTCAATAACCCTGATTTATTTACTCCGCGAATCCACTCCATTGGCTCCAACGCAGTGACACTAGATTCTTTATAATATACCCGCTTCATGTAGTTCTTTGTCACGAGGTGGGGGGACCTCTCATGGTCTACCAAATCCCAGTCTTTTATTTTTTAAATGGGGAATCCATTCCAGATACGGGCCTTCAAAGGTGATGCTTTCTAGTAGCAGGGGAGTACTAATGCAGAATTTCACCACGTCTGTGTCCTTAGTGACCTTCACCTTTTCCTTGCGCGGGGGGGCGTAATCCAACAACTTGGATATGGGCTTCACACCCTTAGCATATATATCCTTTGCACCCTCTTCGGCCTCTAAATCTATAATCTTCTCCTCATCCTTCACTAGCAGCTTATCTTTCTTCTGGTCCTAGGTAGCAGAGTGCTTTCTATATGACTCACACATTGGCATCGGTCACTTCCACTTGGGGTGTTTAGTCACTTGTGTAGGCTTTGGCCTAGGGGACCTCAACGCCGTAGGCACAAGAGTTGGAGCCTCCATGATTACAACTTCTAGAGCCGCTCCTTCGGAGGCAACAGTTCCTCCAGTTCTTGCAGTCTCACCTAGTACAGACATAGTGTTGAGAATAAACTGTTGGGTATCCTTAGGTAAAGTGTCAAAAACAGAGCTTGCAACAAAATATGTGAAAAACTGAGGATTCATAAACAACGGATAACACAACTAAAAAATTCTAAGGATGCGAAGTGTTCTATGCTAGATGGCCATGCGTAATTTATAGGCAAATTTGAATTCAAATCCGACTATTCCCCCCAAAAGCTATCCATAAATGCCAATTTGGTGACATATCTTCAAATATTTCAGCCTTAAGTGTTGCTCCCCCACTCCTATTAACCATCTCTTAGCTGTCAAATCATGAACAGTGAGTGTAACAATCATTTTCTGGATGTGCTACATGATATCTCCTCTCATAGCGCAACTCTGTTTGTGCACCTTTTGATACTTCACCCTTTTTTGCGTAGACCTTCTATCATGTAGTTCCACCAACTGGGAAATTTAGTTTATAGTCTTGCACTCCCTTGCAGCTACCTGGAGTGCTAAGACTCTCCTACCATCATGTACCCATTGATCCGGATCCCCTGTTTATGGCTTCAACCGGCTTCCATTTACCTTCCCAAAAATGGTTCTCCATTCAACTTTGCGAGCTGAATTGCGTCACTATATGTAATTTATTTGACGACATATGGCCCCAGCCAACACATATTAAACTTTCCTAGAAACTTAGTGAACTTGCTATCATATAATAAAACCAAGTCATTTACCTTGAAGGTGCACAATTTGATGTGCCGATCATGTCAAGCTTTTTTGTGTTCCTTCTGAACCTGCTGATGGAATCCAGCCAAAAACCTATCTTCTTCGAGCTCCATTAGCTTCACAAGCCATTCTTCTAAGGCTCTGCGGTTCGCCATTGCTGTGAAAGGCGCTATGCGTAGACTAGGCACGATACATTCCATAGGCATTATAGCCTCTACACCATAAACCAACCGTAAAGGTGTTTGACCAGTCAACTTTTTGCAAGTAGCCCTATATGCCCATAATACCGCCAGTACGCACACATCCCAATCATTCTATTATGCATTGAAAATCTCTATCAACACATTTTCCAATATCTTATTGAAAGCCTCAATTGTTCCATTGGCCTGAGGATGATATAGTATACTTTTCTTATGGTAAACCTAGAACTCTTCTGTCAGTGCGCTAATTATTTCATTGAGAAAACGTGTACTGCAATCACTCATTAATACCTGCAGGTAACCAAACATGGTCAACACATACTCAAATAAAAAAATTTCCATTGTTTCCTTAGTACAACCCTTTACTGGTTGTGCCTCCGCCCATATGGTCAGATATTCTATCATGGTGATGATGTAGCGCACACCTATTTTCTTACCTAGGGGCTGAATCAGTCCTACAAAATCAGTTTCCCATTTCTCAAATGGCTGCAATGACACCTGTGAATTCATAGGTAGCTCATCCCTTCATGATGGTTTGCCCATTCTTTGGCATGCATTTCATCCCCTACAATATGATTTAGAATCTTTATGCAATGTCAGTCACCATAACCTAGCAGACAAAATATGTTGCGCTGTTGCTTTTCTTGCATAATTCCCTCTTGCAACTCCTCCATGAGCCTCCACAAGGATACTGCTTCTTTTGAAATCAGGCGCATACCGTAAAAGTATCCCATCTAATCCCATTTTATACAAATGTTCGAAAATTACTGAAAAATCAGTGCATGTACTACCAATTCTTTCTTCTGTTGACTGGTGTAGCCTTCTGGACCTGTCCCTGTGGTAAAAAAATGGATAATATTTGCAAAGTGGTTGTCCACTACATGCACCATGAAGAGATGCGCGTCAGGCAACCCTTCCTCGAAATTAGTAGGCTCCTCTCCTGTCTCAATGTGTGATAGATGGTTAGGTCTTGCATTCAACCTTCTTGGTTTCCCAATTACCTCAAAATCATATTCTTGGAATAACAACAGCCATATGCATATTCACACCCTCCCCCCAACACAAGCTTATTTACTAGATACTTCAATGTAGAATGGTCTATGTACATCTTGAAATGTCTGCCCAAAATACAGTGTATGAATTTTTGGAGTGCGTACACCATAGCCAATCCTTCACGCTCTCTTGTCGAATCATTCTTTTCAGCCTTTGAAATTTTTTTGCTTGCAAATGTTATAGGATGGTCCATCTCCCCTTCACCAGCGTCTGTTAGTACTGCTCCCAATGTACACAAGGCACCAACATGCACATGGAATTCCTTCTTCCTATCCGGGAAGACCAATATCAGTGCGGTGACCATTTTTTCCTTCAAGACATCCAGACTGCATTGGCATTCTTCATCCCAATAGAATGTAGCATCCTTTTTTAGCAACTTCTCCATGGGTGCAGTAATCTGAGCATAACCCTTGATGAACCTCCGATAATACTAGTATGGCCCAACGTTGCACGCATTTGTTTGACACTCCTTGGGGCTTCCAAATTAATTATTACCATGATCTTGGCAGGTTCCACCATGATTCCTTGCTTGCATACCACATGACCGAGAAAAATCCCAAAGGGGACAAAAAACAAGCACTTCTTCAGGTTCAAGATTTGGAATATCACTGCCTTAACCTCCTAAAATTCCTCATCAATGCTTTCGAACCTATCTTCAAAGTTGAATGTCCTCCCAAACCCTTCTCTTAAGACATCCCACTCCGTGGTGTCTAGGCAGAGCTATGTTTCCAAATACCAATTCATAGGGATTATGTCCAAAGTGTGACAGAATAAATGCACCCATTCTGGCTGCGGCTCCATTCCATATACCTTAGTCCATTTGGCCAAGTGATTATGTGGGTCATTCCTCCCATCATACTTCTCAATTACCTATACTTTAGGATGACCAAATCAAGTTCTCATCATCCTTCTATAATCGCACCACTCATTAAAGTTGTCTTTGTGCATACCCCACCACCGAGTGGGCATAACATGAAGTGGACAGTCCAATGCCTGAAAGCCGTAATCCTCTGTAACTTCTCTTTCAAAAGCATCCAAAAATTTATCTACATCAGTTAAACCATCGTGATAGGGTAAATTTCTTACCTCCAACGACACACAAAGTAGAGATTTGGTCATCATATGGCAGCGCAGTGTGGATACTTTGTGCAACCTACTTTTCCAATGTTCCAACTCTTCGTTCAAATCCAAGGTACAAGAACTTTCGCGGTCACATGCAATTCATCCATCAGCTTTCAGATTAACCCAGTCTTGGTCTCAAACTATTATTTTATAGATCTGATCCAAATCATCATCACTCTCCTCATAGTCGCGAACTGATTCAGCATAGCACGGTCCTTCTGCAGGGTCTAATGGTGCTACAATGCGGAGTGATTTCCTTTCAAATGACATTTTCCACTTCTTCAAATTGATGACCCCATTCATGTCGATATCCCAATCAATTCCAAGGAGTGCAATGTATGGGTTGCTATCATAAAGAATCTCTATTACTTCAGAATCAATGAGCACGCTTGCACCTTCTATATCTACAATAACTCCCTGCAATCGTCCCATAAGGATAATCTTCTATTGGTTCGCCATCCTCAGTTGAATCAAAGACCACTGTAGCGTAGGTATACCCATTCTCTCCTAGGTTTGTTTAGGCAATACGTTCATGTCAGACCCTAAATCCATAATAACCTGGTCCATATCATAGTCTCCTATTTGTGGGGTAAGCCTCATCTCACGCATTGTTCTTGCCTTATCCTTACCAATATTTCTGACTACATGAGGTCCATCAAAATTATTATCCTTACTGGCACATTTTTTTATCAACTCCTGTAGCCCTTTCATAGCCTTGATATCGCACGGTAGTTGCATACAAGTCTCCAAGAAGGTGGTAAGCACATAGGGGTCAACCTCTGAAGGAATTTTGTCTCGACTTCCTGAGGTAGAGGCCTCAATGAAGCTTTTCTTTTCTTCCATGAAAGTTTCCTTCACACACTCCAGATCAAACCCAACCCCCTTTTCTAGAGCCTTGCAGACCCATCCACCTTCTTCAGGTTTCTTTCCCTTATCATCACCAGTCATGATTCTACTTCGGAGTACAATATTCACATTCGAGTCCTCTTCGCGGGGCCTGGCCCTCATCATCTGTAATTTCTAGGTAGGATGTTGAGGCTACGCCTTCTTCTCCTACATCTTGGCCATCAATACAGGACATTCTTCGATTGTGTCATCAAACTGAGTGCAATACTGACATGAAAGGTTGTTATAGACATTTTTGGGAACTGCACCCCAATCATAAATTTCCATAAACTTAGGGCTCCTAATTCCCTAAAAGTGTTTCTTCACTACCTAAAGGAACAAGGTCAGCTAATTACATCATCTCCCAGAAGTTCTCCACAGAAAATTGCTCAGAAATGGTCAAAACTGGACCATACTGAATGCCCAGTGCAGAGGGTGTGATGCATATCACCTTCCCAGTGTAAAGGGTGCGATGCATATTGGATGGCCCCTCTGTAGGGTGCGATGGGTGAGTATGGACAAATGGCAGGGACAGTTTGCGAGGTGGAAGATCATGGAATCTTCCAAAAACTTCCCCTCTGACACTTGCCTCTCTGATTTCGACCAAGGATGAGTAAGAGACCATCAATCTCCAAGTGGAATCAAGAACTATTAGAGAGAGGACACTAATCAAAATCCCAGAAGCTGACTCACCCCCCTACAATCATCTATATATGGATCCCTCATCATAGAGATCGAGAGGCTAGAATTTTGTATCTTGTAGAGAAGTGTTGTTGGTTTTCTGGTGTAATATCATAGTGTTTGGTGATCTAAGCTTTGCTTGAGTTGAAGAGCCGCACTACCAGCCAGTCTAGCAAAAGTGAACAATGGTCCTCAAGGACCAGTCAGTGACATCTCGAATATTGATCTTGCCATCCGTACTCAGCTGAGATTCCTCTCTGAAGTGCCAGCGAGTATACTCCCTCACGGACTCACCCCCGTGGGCGGGACCCGATAATGAGAGAGGGGCACCATGCCTCGATAAACTGGTCAAAAAATAGATGTCCAAGATAGTCAAGGGGATAGATTTTCCCGTGATCTGGAACACCTAGTTTGTAGGATCCCAGGCATTGAGGAAATATTGCAACAAGTTGATTTGTTGCCTCATGCTAGAGATGCAAAAAAACTTCAACAGGCCATAGTTCCGCAATGAAGTTATTGTACCTGGATCATGTAAAGCAGTCGTGTTCTCTTCTTCATGCTCACGTTCTCACCATGTAACAACCATTTTTCTCCGATGAATCTATGAAAAACAAACAATAGAAGAATCAGGGTCTTGATTTGGAAAAAAATAGACAAAAATCCATGAGAAAGCTATGCAAAAAGTTTCCTCCTTGCACCCATCACACCCCAGCAGTGCACTAGGAGTGATGCATACTGACTGGCCAGTGATAAGGCCAGTATGCATCACACCTTTCGATTAAGGAAGGATGAAATGGAGCCAAGGTGAATTTTCCAAACCCCAGAGGCTCAGCAAAGCAAGGAAACATGCTTATCATTCGAAAAGAAAAGAATGCAACTAAAGAGCACAAGTTTAGCTCTTACCTAGTCCAGACGGCGTCAATAATCGTCCACAGAATCTCCCGGAATCAGCTAGTGAAAATTAGAAAGGAAAAGCACCTCCAAAGCTTCAACAAACCAAGTTCAAATTAAATGGTAAAATGAGAGGTAAAATTCACTTTTAAATTACCATTCACGTAATTCAAGTAAAGTATTAGTGTTCTTAACTCATTTATCAAGCATATGTTTTCATTTCTAATCTGTTTGATGAAGCATTTGAACAGGTAGTACTATCTTTGAAAGAACAAAATGCTAACGGTGAATCAAGAAATCAATGACCACTATCACGAGCAGTTTTAACGTGGAATTCAAGCTCGTTAAAAAATAATCATAAGCAATGAGCAAATTTTTCCACCAGAGTTTAAGCTCATTAAAAAATGAACCGATCCCCAGTAAATAACCATTGTGAATGCATTATCATCAGCTTTTGAGCCTTGGTCATGTTCTCATCATCACCTCCACTCTGTTTTAGCCGATCATTCTCTTCCATTTGATTTTTTACCCCTTTCGAGGAACATATGTGAAGAGTGATTCTGTTAGCCATCCTTGTGACATTGCCATGATTGGAAAATTCCAAACATTACCTGGAATCAACCGCTACCCGAAATCATCACTCGTTCCTCGGAAAATGAGTCTCCTTTAAGCTCTTTTCAACTGACTCATAAAATATGAAAAGATTGCCGAGTGATTAGCCTCTCCGACTCGTTAAAGTCATTGGAAGTGCTATCCCTCCTCTATATTTTAATCTTTTTGGACTTGAGGGATTATTATACAAAAAGATCGAGCGCTTGTCTTGTTCGGCTCATTAAAACTATCGAAAAATATCCCTTTCGTATTATTTTACGCTTTTTCAGACTTAAGGGATTATATGATGAAAAAGAATCATTGGAGTTTCCTTTCCATCCCTTTCAGACTCTCTAAAATTGAAAAGGACTGAGTTATCTTTGTCGTTAAACTCGTTAAAACCTAATAGCGACAAACTTGTCCAAATGGACGAGAATGAGTTTCACTATCGCTAGGCTCATTAAAACATAGCGACAGTTTCGCCCGAAGGGAAAATTATAGAACAAGCATATGTTATCCTCCTCAAGCTTGACAAAAATAAAGAGGTACTGGTCAGCAATCACTGGGGAAAATTGGGAAGAAAACTTGAAGAAACTTTATTGGTAGCAAGTCGCTCTTGAACATGACACTTTCTCCGCATCTGAGTCGAGTTGGGTTGTTCCATTCACTGGTCATATCACCATTGGTCCATCACACCATCCATATTTCGGGTTAACACTACCAATCCATCGTCAGTGTCGCCGCTATGTTCAAAAGAAGTCGCTCAGAGAATTCACCTGTGTCTCACCCGCTGCAATACATTCACACTCCATTCTTTCATGACCGCAACCCTGAACCTTGTATCATCAAATCGTTTTCACCTCCAAAATAATTTTCTCCGTTCCGTGTCATAGATGTGGGATTCATTAAGGACCTCCTACGATGGGTCACTTCTTGTCGACATCAGCTCATTATCCAAGAAGTTGACTTAGGAACAACCCCTTTCAGTACTGTTATCCAGGAATAGTGTCCACTCGGATGTTGCTATTCCCACTAAGATGGGTGGCCATCTTAGAAACAAACAATCAAAGTCTACTGTTGTTTCCTTTTATGAAAATAAATGAGAAGAGAACCAAGAAGACCAACCTGAGTCTTGCGTTTTATTTCCTCTCCTTCTTGATAGAGCTTCGCCACTTCCTCTTTGTGTGCCCAGCTTCAAAAGAACCTGTGGAATCACAACAACATATACTATCCAAGAAACAAGGATCTAAATTCATAAATAATACAGTATCAGATGTGTATTAACCATATACATGCATATATAAACAAGTACACAAGAATATGGAAGGAAACAAGAATAGCTTTATTAAGATAATGATTAGCAAGAGGATTACAACCATGTGCTCTGACCCAGCATCATCCTCCACCTAGGAAGCCCTTCTTCACCTCAAGCAAAGCTTAGATCACCCAGCACTATGAATGTACACCAGAAAACCAACAACACTTCTCTATAAAATACAAAATTCCAGCCTCTGGATCTTTGTGATGAGGGATCCATATATAGATGATTACAGAGAGGTGAGTCATCTTCTGGGATCTTGATTAGTGTCTTCTCTCTGATAGTTCCTGCTTCCACTTGGAGAATGATGATCTCTTACTTATCCTTGGTCGAAAATAGAGAGGCAAGTGTCAGAGAGGAAGCTTCTGGAAGATTCCATGATCTTCCACCTCACATTTTGGTCCCTGCCATTTGTCCATTCCCGACCATCGCACCCTACATAGGAGAAAATCAGTATGCATCGCACCTTGTACACTAGGAAGGTGATATGCATCGCACCCTTTGCATTGAGCTTTCAGTATGGTCCAATTTTGACCATATATGAGCAGTTTTCATTGGAGAACTTCTAGGAGATGATGTAATCAGCTGACCTTGTTCCTTTAGGCAGTGAAGCAACACTTTTAGGGACTTAGGAGCCCTCAGTTTATGGACATTTACTATTGGGGGTGAAGTGCCCAAAAATGTCTATAACAGTTGCACCCTAAAGCATGAGGTCGTTAATATTTCTGATGTCGAGTGAAATGCTTTACTATGAGGATCTGAAGTTTTTTTGAGCTGGGAGGCGACCTGTAATAAGATACAATACAATACATTATTTTGACAACATTTTTTCATGATCTAGCTGAGACAGGCATTCCCATGCTCAGCTTTATAAATTCATTTCCATGTACATAGGATAGACAATCATCTGTGTGACAGACTGATGATATGGACACATCATCCTTTGATTTGGATGATCATCTATTCGGCAATGATGTACACTTGATGTCTTTATATTCCTGAATATATCGTAGCCCGGATGGATGAAATTAGATCCGCGGTCTTCAGAAATCGTTCAATCTTCACTTGGAGTACAAGTCGATCCATGTGAAAACTATTCTGGAGTCGAACATGGAAAGATATCGCCTAATTACCATCCAATGATGTAAGCTATTAACAGGCGTGAGAGGAATCACCAATAATGACAATGACCCCCAAGGCACTACAGTACAATTCACGTGGTGTGAAAAAGGGACTTAGTGTTGAACACCACATAAAATCTCTCGGTCGAAGGCCATTGATGTAAACCTGTCACCAAAAGTGAGAAACTTTCCATTGAGGCATGCAAGCTTCAAAATACTAAAAGGGTTGTTCCTAAGTCAACTTCTTGGATAATGAGCTGACGTCGACAGGAAGCGACCCGTCACAGGAGGGCCTTAATGAATCCCACATGTTGGGTCGCTATAATACTAGTGATTGCCCCATTACTATGGTAGTTGTACCCCTTATTAATATTTTGTGCCCCTATTGCCCCCATATTGTTATTAATGTACCCCATAGAATCCCTCTATTGTTATTTTTGTGGCTTTATATTATTATTGTTAGGTCAGCTGGGTTATATTGTGACTCCTTAGACTCCTATATATAGAAAGGAGAATTTTTCATTTGTATCATCCAATAATTGTTCATTTATGTAATGTAAAGGAGGTTTCCCCCTCGAAGAGGCTGAATTCTAAGGTGTTGATCTATCTTTTCTATCTTTCTTGAGCCGGTTTCATAACATTTGGTATCAGAGCCAAGTTCTAGGGTTTTGCTACTCCAAATAGGTCATCGTGGAATTTTCGCTATAACTTTTTTCTGCGACGTTTCAAAAGTCAGAAAAAAAACCCATTTGAGAAGACATCGCGCTACAGCTCGGGTCCGAATTTCAGAGCGTTTCACACTATATTTGCAGAGATATGATCTGAGGAAGTTGGTCTTTTTGCAGACTCCTGAATTACATTCCAAACAGGTGACCTGGGGAAAATCGTCATAACTTTCACTCTGAGCATGGGATTGAAATTGTGCAAAAAGGTACAAAAAGAGGACAGACTGAAGTTTCTGCTAGATATTTTTCAGAGCCAGAGGTCCAAATAGTGACACGTGGCACATCATACAAGTTTTCTCTTCTGAAAAGGTCTATAATCAGGTCACTGTGGGAGATTTGGCATAACTCTTCATTGGAGAATCAAATTGGTGTCAGAATGGTGGCATTGGAAAGAGGACATAGAGGGCTACCAGAAGTCACAATTTCAGAACCGGATGTTCTAAAAGTACAAAGATACATCAGATGCAATATCTAGCTCCTACAAAGAAAAAAAAGGTGTGTAGGTTTCTTTAAATTTTTGCCTAAGATTGGTTTGAAAATTTATTTTGAAGGAATTCAAAGGGCTAGTAGAGCATTATTATTGGTAACTGATTCCCCAAGGAAAGAAAATGCAAACACCTAGTAAGGAAGCTGAAAGCTCTACCATGACTCATGAAGAAGAGGAATAAATGCTACATGATATATCAAAATTACAAGACCAAGTGCAAAAAATGTCAGCCTCACAAAAGCTAACAGAAGCTAAGATAAATGGCATGGAATCTAAGATAAAGGGCGTGGAAGCTAAGATGGACGATTGGAAGACAGATTTGAATACAGACATGGATGATTTGAAGACATATTTGAGGACAGACATGGACGAATTGAAGATAAATATGAATAAGTTGCTACAAGAAATGGTCACTAAGGGTGAAAGGGTAGTAAAGGAAACTCATGATGAGAACAAAATAAATGTTAATCATGATTCCATAGACTCTAATGTGGAATCGAAGACCCATCATATTCCAAAAATCGATATGAGGAAGTTTGATGGCAAGGATCCCGCAACATGGATATTACAGATGGAGCAATTTTTCGATTTCAATAATGTGCAAAACACACAAAAGGTACATATGACAACTTTATATTTGGAACCGAATCAGTTTGTATGGTATCAATGGCTTTGCTCTCGTAAACAATTTATCACTTGGGAAATTTTTACGGAACAATTGATAGCACATTATGAGGATACAAAAAGCAACACTTTTTTTAGCCAATTGATAAGTCTCAAACAAAAGGGTTCAATAATGGAGCACATTGAGGAGTTCCAAAAATTGAACATAAGGGTAAAAGATATTCCAGAGGAGCATAGGATTGAGGTGTTCATAGGGTCTTTAAAAGATAATATCCAACATGATATTCGCCTTTGGGAACCTGATTCATTAGAGAAGGCATTCAGGTTAGCAAGAAAAATGGAAAGCAAAATTATGGCAACCAGG
>APFE031651278.1:182291-197785 GCA_000404065.3 Pinus taeda
TGTAAGGGCACACTAATAACAATAGTGGGCTTCTATGGGGCACAATAGTAACAATATGGGCACTACATGGGTACATCAATATAATAAGTGGGTTGTACTAATAACAATAAAGGGTTACACTAGTAGTATAGGGGCCTAACACTATTTCATACAAGTTTGTATCCGCTTCACTCTTCGTGAAGCCCAACTTGGTGAAGTAGCTATCTATCATGGTGTACCAAGCACAAGGTGCTTGCTTCAGCCCATATAATTCTCTCTTGAGCTAAATTATGCTCTTAACATGCAAGACGATACCCAAATACCAAATATGCGAAGAAATATACCCAGAACATAGAACAATGAGAAATAACAGCAAGTATTTTATTATTCAGAAAGCAATGTTCACTTGCCTCTTCGAGGGGGCAACCTCCAATAAGCTGAGCTCAATTACAAAATAAGACACAATGCTCCTCAAGGGGGAGTCTCTATCCTTTTATTAGGATATACATCAATCCATGGGGAAACACCATGGTCCTTATTAATACCCATGGCCCATTTGCAACTAACTGTGGTCCCTTCATTAAATGCGGGTTAACCACTTACAATTATTAATATGGGCTTTATTGACTCTTTACTTAACTATAACTATGACTCTATCCTATTACATAAATAAGGGGGTTAGGGTTGGACCCTAACAAGCTGGCACACATGCGACTCACAGTCGAAGGTTTTGAAACCTTCAGGCTACTCTATGTACACCTCTTTCTAAATCATGCCTTTAAGGAAGGTCGTCTTTACATCCATATGATGTATCTTCCAACCCATCTGCACTGATAGTGCCAATATAGATCTGATCAACGAGTGCTTTTCAAGAGGAGTGTTAGGGTCCTATGATTCATAGGATCAAATGATGATTAAATATTTTCTTTCAGTATATCAAATTTTAAATAATATTGCATATTGAAAATGATTTCCAAAAAGAAAAAGAAAAAAATGAAAAGGCGGTATATAAAAAAGAAAATAGAATAAAAGAATAAAAGATATGAAAATAACCCCCTGAAAAGTAAAAAGAGTGAAAGTGATGCAAATTAAATGCCACTAGGAGAAAAATAGTTTTGTTTTGAATAATAAATTAGGAATTGTGTGCAGCTTGTTTTAAATTCCAAAATCACAGAGCTTTGTTTGATTCATATAAAATAATCATGGTCAAACACATTTGAAAATCTATTGTTAGACTAGAGAATAATTTAACCAAACTGTTTAAACTTGGTTAAAATGAGGTAGATATGTGAAGACATTGATCTAATTGTTTAATCTGGATTACTAATTTAAAGTTTGTACATTAGAACCTAGATTAGGATAAATCTCTCCTTGAAAGGTAAATGAGAAGGGTTTGCACATTTAAATTCACCCGTGGTTTTTAGAAGATAGGTCTTGCTTTTAAAAATTAGGAGAAAAAACATTAAAATGGTATTATGCATGCTTTAAAGCCATATAGTTTTTGTCCTAAGTTTTGCGCTTATAAACAAAAGTGGGAAATGACAATATGTTTTTTTGTGTAGTGGATAACTGGCAGACATGATCTACACTACAAATTCATTGGAAAAGGTAATCAATGGTCCATAATTCCTTTCGCCCCCCCTAACCTTCCTGTCTTTATCGGTAGAACGGGGTCCGAAAAGGTGGTTTCATTTCCCCAACCCCACCTTACGTGTCACTCCTGTGTTCTTTCATACCCCCCTCTCAATATCACATACCACCCTCCACCCCTAAAACAGCCTAATCCACTCCTTCCCTCCAATTGTTCCCCTCTCCTACACCGATAATCCCTCCATGACACCTATCCGACTATTTCGCCTACTCATTATGCATTTAATCCTCTATTAAATTACCATTAAACCCGCCAATGGTCCCGCACCCACAATGGACCATTCCTCAAGCATAAAGAGCCCATCATCCATTCATGTTAATCCTTTTTCTCAATCTGATCCCTTGGGTGTTTTTTTTTCATTTTCTCAATTTCCTTTCATACAGGCAATTTTTCCTAACATTGAGCAAGAAACTAGGATGCCTTAGCACCAGCTTCACCATCATCGCCAACCTCCATTTTCAAGATTTTCCTAGGTAAAGTGAAAAACTCTTCAGCCTTTCTAAATAGCTTTAAAATTCCCAATATGGATCCCAACAGCAAAACCAATTTAAATAATGAAAATCTTATGATTTCCCCATCATTTGACCTTGATCACATCCCCCGCACTGAAAAAAATTATAAAATCTCAGAGCCAAAGTGTGAATTCGAGTTATTCGAATTACACAACTGGCTCAAAGATATCTTCCTTGACCAGAGTGATGAAATTAGCCTCTGGGAATCCAATTTACCCCTCTACATGTTTCCCCAAACCCATCACTTCCCCTAATTTTCCCACAAAGGCCAATATTGTTACTTTCAAAACCAGAGAGCCATTGTGGCCCACAATGGTGAAATTATATTCACATTCACCCCTTAGTCAATTAACCAAATGTTGTAGATCCCTCAAAATTATTCCACTATTCATTTTTCAGTAGAAGCCCCAAATGAATTATATCAAAAGTTGACCTTTTCCCAAAGATCCAAGTTTTTTTATTCTTCCTACTTGAAGATGTCCATCTCCCAAAAAGGAATCCACAATATCCCTCCATTTTTCCAGACAAATCTAAGCAAGTTCATGAGAAAACGTTTTTCAGCATAAATCACATGATATTTCATTTGTTAACATGTTTCAAACCAACCAGTGTAGTTCATCATCAGGACAAGTTGAAGAATCAGATCTAGACTGCGTGTTAAATAGTTAGAGCAGAACATCCAATGACTATATTTGACTAGGCAACAACTATATTGAACTGGTAGGCTAGACCGGCTAACGATTATATTTGACTGGGAAACAGCTAGTCAGACTAGACCAAGGGACAGGGATAGGAGAGCATAACTTTATTTAATTAAAAATTAATCAATAGGAATTAATCACATATATTTAAGTAAGATAAACAAATATTTAGTTAGTCAATTGAAAGTTAGTTAAGTATCAAATAAAACTAGGTAATATATTAAATAAATAAATAAGTTAAAGTTACAGATTTAAATAATTATTAAATCAATAGTAAGTTAGTTATACTATTTATTAAATTAAAAAAGGTTTAAATTTATATAATTAAATAGTTAATAGGAAGTTAGTTTAAAAACATATGTAAATAAGGTAACATATGAATTTACATTAAATATACATAAAAGTTATGTAATTAAATATTTCATATTTATTTAAATATTTAGTTTAAAATTCTAATTGTAAGTTAGTATTATTATATTATTACCATAACCACTGATTGTTGTTAGATCTATTAATTGATCTTATTGATAAAGCTATTAAATAAATTAATTTAAGTCTTATATAATAAGAATAATTCTTTTATATTAAATTTTTGAATAAATTATTAGGAATTTCCATCATTCTCTAATATTTTAATTTTAAAAAAATATAAATAATAAGTATAAAACATATTATCATTTTTAATGTAAGCCTAAATGTAGAATTGAATTTCAATATCAAAATATTTTTTTTCTTTTTTAATTAAATTAAATTTTGTACATAAATAATTGTTCAAAATAAATTTAAATAATAAAGCCATCTACATGGAACAAAAAATTGCTATTTAAATATCTTATACTATATAAACTAACCCACTAGAAGAGGATTATCAAGGAAGAATACCAAAGAGGATCAAAGAACTATGGCAAAAGAGAGCAGGTTAAAGGATAACAAGAGGAAACTTTATTTATAAGAAAACTAGAACAAGCTATGAAAAGAGGGAGGTGAGGAAGAGAAGGACACGACTAGGAAGCGGGGGCTGGGACCCAACAACTACTGATCTTCCAACCATCCTCTCTATTGAGATTTCTAGGCATTTTTTCAATCTCAAGGGCTTCCCTAAATTTTCGATGATGGAACTACGAAACTCTAGCAATAAAAATGGCCTCCTCAATACAAACATGATGTTTGGTCTTCTATGCATGCTCTGCTAGTGCGGAAGACTTGGCTCTCCTATGTTTAAGGTCAGCTACGTGCTCACTAATCCTCTGATTAATGGAGCGTCCAGTCTCAGCAATATAGGGGGTCCCATAGGAACAAGGAATAATATAGACACCCTTCATGTCCTTAGGGTCGATAGGATCCTTCACTTATCAAAGGGACTTACGAATGGTGTTAAGGGGTCTAAAGGTCGAGGGAAAATTATGTTTCTTAAGAATCCTTGCAATATTATCAGTGGTCCCTTGCAAAAATGGTAGATGGACCCCTGGGACCTGTTCTTTAGGTTCTCTTTTAATTAATGAATTTTTGGCAGCTTTGAGAAAAGACCCTTGACCTAGGTATCTACTATAACTATTTTCAACAAAGACATTAAGGAGATGGGATTTCTCTTTCTCAAAGCTCTTTTCATCAAAGATCCTTAGGGCACAAGTAGTGAGGGTGTTGAGAATGCCCAACTTCTGAGCTAGGAAATGGTGGGAACTGGCATGAAGATATTGCTTTGTATGTGTTTTCTTTTGAAACACTTGGTGGGAGAGGGAACCATCACTATTCTTTGAAATAAGAATATCAAGGAAAGGGAGGCAACCATCGACTTCCTATTCCATGGTGAACTTAATGGCTAAGGATTGACTGTTGAGATGATCGAAGAAGAGATATAACTCCTCTTGACCATGAGACCAGATGACATTAGTGTCATCTACAAATATTTTCCAAAGTTTAGGTAGGAGGCAAGCTGAATTTAGAGCCTTGGATTCAAAATCTTCCATAAAAATATTAGCAATGACAGGGGATAGGGGTGAGCCCATGGAAACACCATAGGTTTGGTCAAAGAACTCCCCTTCAAAAGTGAAAAAGGTGGAAGTGAGACAGATCTCAACTAACCGAGGGGTATCGGGATCCATTATGCGATTGATCACCTCCATGGCCTGCTTTATAGGGATGCAAGTGTAAATGGAAACTACATCAAAACTAACAAGAATGTCCCTAGGGTCAAGCTTAATGTCCTTGAGCTCCTCAACAAAGGAAGCAGAGCCTTTGATGAAGGACTCTGTATGACCAACTAAGGGTTTAAGCTTTAATGTAAGGAATTTAGCAAGAAGGTAGGTAGGACCTCCAATGGTGTTGACAATGGGCCTTAGGGGAGCTCCCTCCTTATGAATTTTATGGAGCACATAGATCCTAGGAGTGATGGGACTACTCTCAATGAGTTTATGGCATAGGGAACCCACTGAGCTGTTGGACTTGATGGCAAGAGCCACAATCCTAGAAATCTTCTTTAGCGGGTTTTTGGGAAGCTTTTTATAGCTTCCACTATTATGAAGATGATCTAACATCTTCTTGCAGTAATCTACTTCGTCAAGAATGATAGCAGCCCCACCTTTGTCGACTTTCAAAACATCGATATCTTTGTTCTGGTTTAAGGATCTAAGGGCCACAAATTCTTCCCTGCTAAGGTTGCTCTGAGGGGGCTTTGCCTTCCAAAGGACAATGGTGCAATCCTATCTAATAGTGTCCTTAATATTATCAGGTAAACCTCTAATCCTGAATTCTATGTCATGAATAATGTCATCTACCAGGATCTTCTTAGGGGCCAAGCCAAAATTTAAACCTTTACCCAAAAGCTTAAAAACAGAAGGGGGAAAGGAGAAACTCGATAAATTGATAACCTTATTATTGCGAGATGGAGGGGGAAGATTAATATTATTATTATTACAATTCTTATTAAACATAAAATTATTGTTTATATCAAATTTGTTTATATATTTTAAATTATTATGACTGTTAAGAATCGATAACTTATTATTATTATTAATCTTATTGTTGTAATTAAGAGATAAATTATTACTACTACTTTTTTTATTATTATTAATGGATATATAATTGTTTTTATTGTCATTAATTAATTTTACTACATTATTATTATTATTATTACATATAAAACTTAAATCATTATTATTAAGAACACTACACTGGGGAAGGTTTGTGCCTTCACTGCCTATGTAGATAGGGCCAACCATACCTACGGCAGGAGCCAAGGAAAAATCCCACCCCGATGAGATTGAGAGCTGGTCCACCGTTTGCTTAGATAAACTAATCAGAGATGAATCGTTGGGGGATGAACCAGGGGTTTGACATCGAAAACTAGCACTAGATTTAGGCAAACTATGGTTACTCATAACTGACTGTGATAGCTTTACTAGCAAATCAACTCTGCGAAATGAAGAAGAACTGCCATGCAATCCATCGGTTGGATTAGGCTGACCAGATTGGAGCGTATCCTCATGTGATGGTACTAAGGAGCTTAGCATGGTATAAACCCTTAGGTTGGGCTCGAAAGAAGAAAGACCAACCATTGAGCTAAGACTGGACTGTTCAGCGTTCATAGCCACGCAAGAACGTATTACTGGAGAATATGAATCTGAATTAAAGGAATATTGGAGCGGATTGAGGGGACCAGAGGAAATGGCCCCTGCATCTGCGATCACTGAGTTTTTTTTAACAGTCAGTGGTGGGGAAAAATCAGAAAACCCCAAAGAGCCATAAGATAACCAATCCTGGAGCATTGATTTTTGCTGGGGTATTATTCAGATGAATGGGTAGATGAACCTATTTTAGGTTTAGAGAACATCTTTCAGATTAATCACATTGTAAGGATTGGGTCGACGTTTTGAACCAAATAAGTTGGTTCATCCTTAGGACAAGGTGAGAAATCAATCGACCTAAGAGAATAAATAGCAAGGATGCGTCATTGTTCAGGCTACGCCGTTCAAAATTAGCCGTTGGTGAAATAAAATTATTTAGGAATATGTGATGAAGAGATGTTTATTAAATTAACTAATATTCAGTTAGAAAATAGCTGTTATGTAATAATTAATTATTTAATATTGAAATTGTAAATTATGTATCAATTTAAATAATAATGCAATCTAAGAATAGCTTTATTTATATAATATTATTAGTTAGGGTTGACCTAATCAATGTGAATTAGGTAGAAAACTAGCCGTTATCATGATATAATAAAATAATTAATAATAATATTAAAAATAATTAATATATTTATCAATTCAAATAATAATATTATCTAAGAATAATTTATAATATTATTAGTTAGGGTTGACCTATTCAATGTGAATTAGGTAGAAAACTAGTCGTTATCATGATATAATAAACTGGTTACTAATATCATTAAAAAAATAATTAATTTATATAATAATATTTGGTTGAAAATTAGTTGTTATGTAATAAATTAGTTAATAATAATATTAAAAATAATTAATATATTTATCAATTCAAATAATAATATTATCTAAGAATAATTTATAATATTATTAGTTAGGGTTGACCTATTCAATGTGAATTAGGTAGAAAACTAGTCGTTATCATGATATAATAAACTGGTTACTAATATCATTAAATATAATTAATTTGTATAATAATATTTTTTGGTTGAAAATCAGTTGTATGTAATAAATTAATTATCAGTTTTTATAATACTATGACCTAAAATAATTATTCAAAATTCTATTAGTTGGGGGTAACTTAAGTAAAGTATATATGGTTGAAACTTCATTGTTAGGAATGATTCACAATAAATTTTATTTTGTTATATTTTAGAATCTTTTATTAAAATTACCAAAACCTCTATAAGGACTATTTGTTAGAGTTATACATTAAATGAGACCATCAAAGGATAGAGGATATTTTATCCTCCTTGAAAAGGGGGAAATAAAAGAAAGTGATAAAGGTAAAACCATTAGCAAGATGACAGCAAAAAAAAATTAGGATAGAAAACATCGTAAGTTAAAAAATGATAAGGGTGAGGAAAGAGTGGAGGAGTTATGAAGCAAGAGCTAGAATCTAGCTTTTACTTAATTTTTAGTCATCATCCCTATTAAGGTTTTTGGCATGCCTCTCAATCTCAATCGCTTCCCTGAGTTTCTTGTGGTGGAAATTATCAATTTTAGCAACGATTTTGGATTCTTCAATGCAAACATAGATCACAAAAGTCTTAGAGCTAACAATTTTAGGTTTTCTGTCCATTTTGTCCACTAAAGAAAAGCCCTCAGTAATTTCAATTTTAGCTAGTTCCTTGCTAACAACATTCATGAACACTTCCTTAAGCTTCAAACTAAAGAGAAGTTATAGTATTTCTCTATTCTTGTGTATATGTTTCTATTTTATCAAGAAATCAACTTCCCATTTGCAATACAAAAACTGAACGAAAAAGGGGAGCCACGCTCAGTAATTTTTTGGACATCCATGCGAAGAAGGAACTCAGAAGAATACAACTTCAAAGACTTTATTGATAAATTTATTCATCCAACTACATGTTTATTGAGCAGTAAGATAGAACCCAGGGTCAATGTAGAGATACCGAAGATTTTATACCAAAGTGAGCAGGTCAGAACAGGTGACTGGTATTTAAATCAGAATTACACCGAAATAAGAGTATATGGGTGTGAGCTTCCACCTTATAAACTACCTAGGTATCTCCTAATGAGAATTTTTTCTATAGAATACATTAGGAAAATGATATACTCATATGAGGTCCATTTTGTGTCTACTAAGAAGAAATCACAATTTAGAACAAAGGCTCAAATAGGACCATTTATTTGCAACAACGGGAATGGAGAGGAAGAAGATATCCTCCTAAAACAAATGAATTTCCCCTTGAGTTTCACTTGGTCATATGATCCATTTGGTATGATCTCTAAACTGAGAGTGGAACAAAAAACTACTCCATATTTTCATACTTAGAGGCTTAAAATCGAGAAATACATGAACCAATATGAGTGGGAAGGAAATACTCTACAAGAAGCATAGGAGCAGTTGCAATCTACCGCTACTTCATAAACTCCCACATCTTTGGAATAAGTTGAGAAAAGACCACAGGAAGAAGACTCTCCTTCAGTATCATAGGTTTCTCCCAAAGAATTCAAAATTTACACGAAGAAAGCGAAGACAAATCCTAAGATATATTTTTCAAAAGAAGGAGTAGGGAAATCTCCTATAGTACTCAAGACTCCACATTTTCCAGCAAGGGATAACATTTTACAAGATCTCCATTCTCTTCATTCTCACAAGAGAACCCAGATACAAATCAGACATCAGAATTAATCCAAGTTCGAACAGAATAAAGCACTTTTGACTAGTATAAGGAGATAAAATGTAGAAATGAGCTTCCCAAAGTCAACACTTATGATCAATTTTAAAAACATACTTCCTCTACCTAGCATAGGCTCTTATCAACCTTCAACACCGAGAAAGGAAGAATGCAGATGGCATTCTTGCAGGAATAGGTCTTCCACCCTAAATCTGTAGCAGATTATAAGAAAAATACATTTGAGTTTGATGCAAATGATGTCCATCCTGTAGATCAAATGGACATGCACAGGCCGACTGGGGAGATTATCTATTCTACAGTGACAAGTACTACAACAAATGCTTCCAAATTGCAGGTATCCCTCTCTAATATTATATCCTAATTAAAACTTGAAAAGGCTTCATGTTTAGCAAAAGATAATAATATAAAATCCTTGGAAGACTCGGTAGTTAAGATATGATATGAACCAAGCATTATTAAGGGAGAAAAAGAAATAGTTAAGAAGAAAAACGCTGACATGGCAGCACTAAAAAAATAATTGAAAACTTCAGAAACTGAGGATCCAAAAGAAAAAGAAGTTAGGGAGATAGAGAGCCAAAAATAAGACATGCTCAGATTAATTATGGAGAAAAATGCACAAATAAGGGACATGGAAGAAGAAATGGGAAATATGATCAAGGAGAAATAACAAAATGCACAACTAGATATAATCCCACTTGATGAAATACCTCTTTGAACAATAGTGAAAACAAGAGATTCTACATCAACAACAACAACAATGGCTACAAAAACTACAATAGGAGTTTCCACATCTACAATACCCCCTGTACCAACTTCAGATGACCCAAGTAAAATGGTAAAATCCATGGAAGACATGTCTTTACAAGGGGAGGAAATCAAGCAACTACAAGGACAAGTAAGGACTCTACAAGAATAGAAACAGAGAATTGAGAATTCTCAAATGGCAGAGGTACAAAAATCCCAGAGACTCATGCAAAGGATAAAATAGTTGGAAAAGGAATCTTCCATGCCTCATACTTTAGATAAGGCTAAGGAGAATATATGGATAGATATCAACAAATCAAAGACAAAGATCTAGCCATTAATACAAATTATTTTTGAGAAGGATCTAATTCAGAAGTCTAGAGGAGCCATTCAAGAAATTAGGGGAATGCTGGGGGAAACGCCAAATGAAGCCACAAACCTCATTAAATTTATAAATTATAAAAATAGATATGAGTTGGAAGAACTGGAAATAGAAGACAAAACCGATACCATATTAGAAATCAAGAAAATATTAACCAAAATAAATCTTATGTTGCAGTTGAAGAAACCGTGTCAAGTTTTGGAGAATGGTGTCCAGAGATTCTTCAACATGTTTAAGCTTCTCAGTCAAAAGGGAATTCTAGGTTTTTTGGTGTTGAATGACACATTAATGACATTTCCCAATTACAACCAAAAATTGATGGCCATTACTAGAGACAGTGCCAAATTTGCAGGAATAAAGGGGGCTATAACAAGGAAAGCCTTCCTACAGGCACTGAAATTTGATTTATACATCTAGCATGAAATCAAATAAATTTTTATCACTAAGCCCACCTTTGCCAAATATACAGAGGTAGATGAAATTTACAGGAAGTTACTCAAATTATCAATTCCAAGTGAAGACAGGTGGGAAACATTGTGCGAGTTACTTGAGTAAAACATCAATTCTTCTTCAATAGCAAGACAAACAACGCAACAAAAGTCAAGGGCCATATCAACAAAAGTCTCCACAAAAATAGTGCAAGCAATCCAAGCAGTTCAAGTTTTCCTATATTTCTATAAATTAGAGACATAATTAGTTAAGAAATTCATAAATTACATCCTTATTGGTTATGACAAGATATTTTGTAAATAAACCTATAAATACTTCTCCTTTCGAAGTATGAATGGTTGGTTTTTTCATCTAAGAAATCTATTGTACAATTTCGAGCTTCAGTGGACTTATCAGTAATACATAAATCTCTTTCATAGGATTCTTGTGTCAAATTGTTGGTGAAGTGAATCTATCATTTTATATGTTTATTATTCTTTGTTTACCATACTCATGTGCTTTCATAATCTGAATTATTCAATAGAAAGTTGAAGAACATAATTTGTTTTGTTGTACACTCTGATTCCGACTTTGAATATTTTTAATGTTTTCGACTGATATTGAGTAAACGACTAATTAATCTCTCGTTACTTAATGGAAACTCTTTCTCTTCTTCTTATTCACTTCATTTAAAATTAAATAATCCAATTAGTTTGGCTACCTTGCCCCTATGAAATCTATCTGCAAAATAATGAAAGAGATCCATCCTTTAAGTCACAGACTCCATATACCAATGGTAACCTAGACATCAATCAACCATACAATTCAAACCAATTATTAAACTAAACCTTTAACTTTTATAACCAGACTAATATTTGAAACCAAACAAATCTAAATCTGACAGAGAGATCCCTCTCTGAAGCTTGCAAGGCTAGATCCCAACTTCCAAAGTGGTTTTGAGGTTACCTTTGTAATTTCTCTAGCAACCTCAAAAATTACATAATAAGATAGTGGTGACCATAATGGGGAACGAGAAAACTTCCATTTCTAAAGCATTCATTTCCCTAGTTTAAAAAACACCATTTCAGGAAAAGTAATGGTTCAAATTCCATAAATAAATGTTCAGAGTTTGTAAATTGTGTAAATAATTGAGTTGTGTGCTTAATATTAAATATCTAGCTCCAAAAAGAGTTCAAACCAGATCACATCCTCATCCAGAACCCCCCAAGATCTTATATGGCCTTGAAAAATTGATTAGAAAAAGAAGCTTAGCTAAATTTCAAGGAAGTAATAATCCCCTACCTAGCACAAACTCTCTCCCAAATAATTTTTTCACCATATAGGATATTCATTTTGAATTACCATTTGAACATGGTCTATTCGGGGCTAAGTCTGAGAGTTTTTTGGATGAAACAATACTTGATCAATTCATGTTAGAACCCTATATATCTGAAGGTCAATCTGTTGAACCGGATTTTGATCAGCATATCCTCCAAAACTTCAACAGGTTAGAAGATCTAGTATTAGAACTTGATCAGGCTGTATGTGAAGCCTATGTTCAACAATTTGTTGAACTTTCTATCCTAACTATTGCAACCTCTTCTATTTCCTCTCAATCTATCCATCCTGCATCAATTAGTCCCATTTCTTCTATAATATTTACTACTTCTCCAATAGTATCATCGGCACTGACCCAACCTATTTTAAGAACTCCTATATATATACCTCCGATAAGCTCATCTATTATTCAACCCCAAATGATAGCTTGTTATGCTCCCTTGGTATTACCCAGGAAATTGCATCCTATGCCCCAAGATTATCAAAGTAGAATTCCTCAATTTGATGTCAGTGGTTCCATCACTGCACAACAACATGTTGATAAAATGACTGATTTATTTTATCTTCAGGAAGTGGATGAAAGTGATGTAAAGATGAGACCTTTTGCCCAAATTTTGGGTGGAGAGGTAAGAAAATGGTTCAAAAATTTAACAACAGCTAGTATAATTGATCTTGATGCCTTTCATAAGGATTTCTTAAATAGGTGGGAAACCAAAATGAATTCCCTTTAGATTTTTAAGGAATATAAAAAATTAAAAAGAGGACCTTGTTACGCAGTAATTTGTCACCGTTGGTCACCGTCCTTGTTACCCCTGCTTTCGCACACTGGAGGACACATTTATGGACCTGTGACCAGTGACACAACTTAAAAACACACTTGCATTGGAGTCTCCTAATTATGAACTTCAAAATCCCTGAAGACACCCTTTGAAGATTACCCCTAAAAAATGCCCTTTTTCCATTAGCACAGTCCACAGTGTCTAACCCGCGCCAATGGCTCAGTTCCTCCAAAAAGGGCACGCCCATGGATGCTCTGACACAGACCAAAGCCCGTGCCACCCAAAATTGGTCATGATTTTTGGCCAGCGTGCACTGAAGTGTTTTTTCCTCCATTGCTCATGCAGTTCTCTGAGGAAAAATCCCATGAAGTGGTCGAGTGTCGTCTTTTTCATCCATGACAACCCAGTTCAAAGGCTATTCTGGGACAATGCCAAATCTTCAGTAGGTGTCTGGATACAATGAATACTGTCCTCTCCCTCCATCTATAAATAACTGTCACCCTGCACTGAATCAACTAGTTTTGCAAGAGCTAAGGTGAGCTAAGATTATGCTGGATTGATAGTGAGAGCTGAGAGAGAAGTTATGCTGCTGGAATGTTGAGAGAGGAAGTCACTTTGCAAGGCATGTTTAGCTGCTGACCCAGTTGGAGGAGATTTCAACGTCAAGCCTATTTGGTTGTAATTCTTCTCTTCTTTTATTGAATAACGAACGACTGTCATTATGGTTCCACTCACATATTCTTCTGATGATATTTGAGTTATATCCTGCTTGACTGATATATAATTGCATGATACTGGATTTTACGCTTGTGTCAGATTGTTCTTTGTTTGTGCAGGTGTTCATACGTGGAGCGTAAGGATAGTGACCGGCCAAAGCTAAAGAACAGGAGCAGTGTTTCTTCCACGACAAATAGCGTTGGATTCCAGGTAGATCTTTCTGATCAACCTTTAAATTATGCAATTAGGAACTTGCGTGTAGCGTGTGTGATTGTTGCTAGACCCCTGTCGGGCTAGTGGGATCGCCTTTGTCCGCAGAGGGGATTTACCCTTGCAACAATTTGGTGACTCCACTGGGGAGTTGGTTGTTGATTGTGTTTGTATTGTTTGATTTGTAAATTGTGGACGGAGTCTGAAGAGTGGCCAAGTAGCCTTTGAAACACTTCTGCTATGCAGAAGTGAAGTAGATCAACGCCACTTCAGTCGATCTCCGGGTCGGTTTACAAACTGGACAATCTCAATCTTGCCTTGCATGTCGTTTTTCTCTCATTTATTTGTCTGAATAATTTTCTTGGTTAGATTTCTTGCTATCTTTTTTACTCGCTGACTCTGTCTAGATACTAGAAGCCAAGCCTGAGACCATCCGTTCTGTCTTTTTGCCTGGCAAACTCCGCTAGCGCGTTTTTTATTTGAACAGTCGCGCTGGTTGGCGCGTGTTGCTCTCAGACAACTCGCGCCAATCTCTGTTTAGCGCAAGTTGCAGACTTACAGTCACGCCGCACTGGTTAAGTTTTTTAATAAGCTTGTTTTCCAGTCTCTTAAGCTTGGGTCTGTGTCTTTCTGCTCTTTTTATACCTCCTGGAAGTCTGTTGGGCTGTTCTTTGGCTGGTGGCTTTTCCCATCCTTCAGTTGTTCGCCTTTGTCCATCGATTTTACATCTTGGCCTTTGTGGTTTTGTGTTATTGAGCCTTCTGTTGGATTGATGATTTACAGATCCGGTCATTTTATTGATTGATTTCCATATTCTTCTGGTGGTTATATGAGTTTTACATTTCATACTGCAAGTATCTCACTTTTTGTTTTTACCTGACTTCGTTGTGACTTAGCTTACATAGTTCTTTGAAGATCTTGGTTTTTCTTTGCTTTGCTGGGTGATTGTTCATGTTTCAGATCTGGCTATAGATTCTTTGGAATGAATTATCTAGTTGTGAATATCTCTTGAAATCCATTAAGTGCATTATTCTATTTTTCAGAGAAAAGAAAAAGATTTTTTGCTTTTCGTCAATTAGCATGTTATGTTAATTTTTTGCTTTTAAAAAGAAAATGAAAAGATTTTTCCTTTCTTGTTATTAGCTGCATTAGGATTTTTGGGATCGTTTTGTTTGTGTGAACCTCTTAACTCTTCTGTAGTTAGAATTCATCAAAATGAAACGAATACAATTTTCGCATATAGTTGCATTTAGGACATTTCGAGAGATTACATACGCTAAGACCAGAAAATGAGACTTAATCGAAGATGAAAAATAAAATTAATTCAATGAACCTAACAATGCATTGAAACTTAACGCTCACATTCTAGAGGTCTAGGCTAGAGACGTGTTACGGCGTCGTTAAGCTTGGTGGTTTATCGTCGAGTGGTTGGGTGATTCCTCCACGGTGAAACGATAGGTGCCAGTACGGACTGTGCTCCCACGTACTGTCGAGTATAAATTGGGAGACCCTATAGGATTGCAACCTTTGATCCATAGGAAGCCGAGTCTGCCGCCCTACGAACCGTAATGCACTGAACACAGCATTCGGGAAGATTGACTGCAGTACGGGAAGTCCTTGGTGATCTTATGATCGCTAAGGTGTATAAGAAGTTTTACGGTTTGTTTGGCACACCCTTTTACCTAGATTTCCAGAGTAGTCAGCTTTTGATCCTTTTCAGACTGTCT